>REGO01000013.1:8967315-9073109 GCA_010120015.1 Rhombomys opimus | reverse complement strand
GAGGCCGCTTCAGCTGAGGAGGCCGCTTCAGCTGAGGAGGCCGCTTCAGCTGAGGAGGCCGCTTCAGCTGAGGAGGCCGCTTCAGCTGAGGCCTGATTCACTGCCCAAGCCAGGCGGCCCAGCCGCGAAGTCAGTGTTGTCTCGAGAAGTGCACCGTCTCTCTCTTCTTCAGAATATATGTTAGGTTATTTAAAAAATTCCTGTTTTAAATATTTTGGCCTCAAGATTACTGCATGGCAGAAAAGAACAGTTTGTACATCAATTATTTTTTTTTCTGAATTTGATAGATTTGATTTTGGTTTACATAAATATACTTTCTGCCGACCAGGGACCATTGGTGGATGTAGTCAGGTTTGGAATCCTCAGGCTTCTTTGACATTCATTCCTGCTTTTCATTCCAAAAACTGAGCTTAACAAACCTCCTAGAAGAAGGTTTGTCTGTGGCAAAGAAGCTTTGCCTCATCTAGTAAGTATATTTTTGCACCTGATGCTAAACATTTAGAGAATGGGAAAATGTACTACTTGCCTTGCCTATAGACAAGTACCTTTGGTTCTAGCGCAATTCAAGCCCCCTTGCGTTCTACCTGCATCCGTTTACACGGGCCTGCGTCTGACCTCGGTCGGGGTGCAGACGTTAACACTGTAAGAGTGTAGCTGCTGTGCACTAATCTGAAGCATGTTTTGAAATGCTCCTTTCGGATCTCAGTGTGTCTTTCCCCGAAAGGGCTACATTATATGAATGTGGTATCTATGATGAATACAAATGCAGATGCATTCTAAATCTCTCCTGTGATATCCTTTTTAACCCCACTGCAGCTCTAGGACTGAAATGCTATGAGCTCTATGAAAATTAGCCAAATGTCAGTATGGCTGACAGGTTGGTGAGTCACATATACTGGAAAAAAAAAAAGTGATAAAATTGACTTAGAAATTCTTTGAAAGACTTGACCTAAAAATATTGATGCTAAAGAAAATACACATGGCTTAACTGGGGCTGTAGATAGAGATTTTAGTGCCTTTGTGTGTACGTGCTATTATGCTGCTCCTCATTGGGACTTCTCCTTATGGCAGTGCAACAAACATTCCAAGTTCTGTCCTTCTTCCTACCAGAGCCCACATTACAGACAGGAGAAAAAGGAAAGATCCCGTGGAAGGTATGGACTCCTTGCTGAATTCCATTGCATCAGCTTTTAACATAAAGATTCGAAAAGAGAAAAGGTAAGTCAGGTAAAAGGAAATAGAAAAAGAGATCGCTTCCTCTGAGTTCTTGGGAAGAACTGAAAGCAACAAGAAAAGATCAAAGCCAATTTTAGTGTCTATGCGTGAGCCAGAGAGAAGGAAGAGGTAGGGAAGGAGGGGCAGGAAGAGGTGGCATAGAATCACGGTGCCTCAGCATTAGGGCAGCTAAAACACAGGGAGACCTCAGCGGCCGCATTTGAGGAAGGTGTCAAACGCAGAGGGAAAGTCTCACTGCCACATGGTGGTATCCCATTTATCTTGAGTTGTGCCTCAAATGCACACAGACCCATTGACCCCAGTGCTGTGCTATCTCCTGTTGCATGGCTCCTAAGACCTGGTCTCTAGTCACTGGGATGTGTGATCTGAGGGTCCAGTAAGCTGAAGCATGCGCTGTGGCACACCAAGTCCTCTGAGTCTTCTCAGGCCACCTTCCATGCCCTGTAACACCACCGCCCCTACCCCTGGTGCTGTTTCTCACCCCTACTCCTGCCCCTTCTGCTCTTCCCCCAAAAGACTGCCAGTGTGCATTCCTCTCTGTTCTGGGTTTCTGAAGAGCTTGGGGTGCTCATTATAAACTGCTTCACCTAGCCACCTACCCACCCAAGGGTGCTCAGGAACCTTAAGACAGCCAGTGCAGTGTCTACAGGACCCTCCTGAGTCTCACTTCCTGCAGGGTCCATCCTCCACTGAACTCTCTTCTTCACCCTCCCTTCTAGCCTGGTTCCAGATCTGCCGACCTCCAGGCCTTGTCTTACACCTTGTGATTCCCCTCACTTTCTTCTCACAGCCTCCTGCTGGTCCACACTAAGTGCTTGGATTACATCTCTGAAAACCTTAGTATGTCATTAAGCCAGGCTCTGATACTCGGGAATTCTAATTCACTCTCAGTGAATGGCTCGCAGCAGTGTAATAGTAGGTACTTAAAATATCAATGGGATGAGTGAACCTAAGAATATACAGACATACTGAGCAGGGCACCTACCTCTTGTTCTGGTATGGTTGGGAACTGAAAACATACTCATAGACACTCAGAGATTCATAGATACTACAGAAAGTCGGCATGCTGCCACAAGCCTGTAATCGCAGCCTTTGGGAGGCTGAAGTAGGAGGTGTGGAAGTCTGAGGTTAGCCTGTGGTAGCCTAAACATACATACATACATACACACACACACACACACACACACACAAGTTGAGGAAGGAACAGAAAGATTTCTGGACTATAATATATAGTGAAATAAGAGATGTGGTTTTATGTTCACAAATGTCCATAAATTTTAGGACGAGCATTTACAATAAGTCATTTATCTTAAAAAAAAAAAACAAAAAAACATGGACTATCTTCTTGCCACTGTGCACAGCTTTATGTAGTTGTTGCAAGTGCCCGATGCATGCTTGTTCCTGCTCTTCTCTTGTTCTTTGTTGATTTCTGCTCTTGATCTTCCGGTCTGGACCTGATGCCATTTGGTTTGTGTCTGAATGCGTGATGGACACTTCCTATTGGACATTCTAGGACGGTTGTTCATTTTTGCTCAGCTGGACTCCTCTTGCCACCCTCTGCATCCTCATTGCCAGAATTTTTTTAAAGTTATGACAGCTGTGTGTGGAGTGTCAAAGAGTGCTGAAGGACTCAGCTTTTCAAGGGCGACCAGGGAAGGGTTTATTCTAAAAGAGGAGGGGCAGCCATTCACCAACGACAAGGCACACTACCAATTTCTCCTGAGGAGGTAGAGTGGCTGGTTCACCAAAGGAAAATAAAGGACCCCAGCCAAGCTCCCCACACGTCTTCCTCCCGAGGCCAAGTGCCCTGCAAGCCTTCCTCGCAATCATTAGGACAGCAGCTCTGCCCACAGCAGCTGAGCACAGCGCCCACCCCATAAATGTTGTTGACCAGCTTACTCCTCAGCCCCTGTCAATGGGCCTTTCATTCCTGAGAAAGTTAGCAAATTCTCTTAAATAGCAATGTAATATTGAATGTTTTCTCTAAGTCTTTGCCTGAAAACTTAGTGAGGAAAATTGGTGTACTAGTCTAAGGCTATTAAAAATGATGTTTAAAGAAGTGTAATGATTCTGGGAACACACAAGCTTTCTATATTCAAGCTGAGTCACATACCTAAAGCCTTTTCCTCCAACTGGGACCTATTGATGGGCTGAGTCAAAGGAGTTCAATAAATATTTAGGAAGTGCACAAGACATTTAATGTACAATGCTAGGAGTTTAGGAGACAAACAAGAATGGAACATGGGCCTTGTTTTCAGGGAATTCAGAATATGGTGGCCAATAATGGGATGTGATATGAACTCTTGATTGTGTATTTTAAGACAGACATTTTCATTGCTACTTATTAGATACTTTTCTTCTGAGATGAATTCTCATCCTTTTATTCAAACGTTCATCTTGAACCCTTTTAGCAAGCTACATGATGGCCACTGGTGCAGTACAAGATTACACTTGGTCCACACTTCTCTCAACAAATATTTACTTAACAACTAATTGCTATGTGTAATGAGTCGATCCAAGGCTTATTGAGATGCCAGAGAACCAAAGTTCGGCACACACAGACATTTTAGCATGCACACACACACACATGTGTGGGATATAATCACAAGTACATACATAACTGTGTGTAGTCATCCCTTGGTATCTATCAGTTTTACACCATGAATTGAGCTAACTGCAGACCAAAAATATTTTAAAAAATACAAAACAAAACCGCAAAACCCAAAAATACTTCTATCTGTGATGACTACGGACAGATTTTCTCAATTATAACTCCATAATCAAAATAGTATAGCAAGTACTTATATAGCCTTTAGATATGATAAATACTATAGCGATGATTTAAAAGTTATGCGGATGTGAGCCAACCCCCCACAGCCTATAAGCATGTGTCTCTGATGTACTTGTGTGCATGTATCGTTATTTGTGGCCATGCATGTATGTATACATGCACATGTAGTTATGTGTTTGTAAAGAGTGCAGCCGCACAGATCTTGCTTTTTAGGAATTAATGAGAGCTCTGAAGAGAAAGCTGGCTAGACACGAGTGGATGAGGGCTCTCCTGAGATGGAACTGTAGTGCAGGCAGCTTGTCTGAGCGGAGACTTACTAGCGGCTGGGAAAAAAATACCAAGTGCAGAGGGCCCAGCAGGTGCCGAGCCCAAAATAGGGGGAAGTGGGAAAGATGAAGAACAGTGAAAAGGCCCACATGTGTGTGGCAGCAAGGCTGAAGGGGTGAGTGATGGGTAGGAGGCATCATCTAAAGATAAGAGGGGTTTTCAGCCAGTGCTAGCCATGTTGCCCACATACCAACTGGAGATTTGGGGCATAGAAGCAACCTAATTTAACCTTCATTTACATAGGCCACTTTGAGGCTGGAGAGATGGCTCAGTGGCTAAGAGAGCAGACACAGGTCTGGTGGAGGACCTCAGTTAAATACCTAGAACACATAGCAAGAAGATACAACTGTTTGCAACTCTAGCTCCAAGGGGTATTCAATGACACTGGCTTCCTTCTGTGCCTACACTCACTTGAACACACACACACACACACACCCCTAAAAATTAATAAATAAAACAACTTTAACTTTTAAAATCACCACTTCAGCCACTCTGAAGAAAATGTCTCATATTCCACTGTGGGGAAATGAATAAATATCGGCTCTACTATTTCAGTGTTAGACTAGAACTGACTTACATGAACACACGCTCTTTGCTAGGTTCAAGTGCACTTCTAATAATTTGTCAATTGTTATCAAAGGAAATTTTCAACCAAGAAGATTGAACTCAGTTGAAGTATAAACCACACGACAACTGGAGCCCTCACCTCTGCCTCCTAGCGGCTAGATTCCACAACAGAAGTGTCAAACCATGTGATTCACTATTAGGCATTGTGGACACTGGTCTTGGAACCTCCTCCCTTCTTGTATTGGTGGATTCACTTACTCCACCAAGCTGGATTGCACTGCATTCTAGCTTATGGCATGGCATGTGATGAGCAAGACAACTCCTTCCAATTATGAATGGTGAGGTGACAGAGGGCAACTATCTATAACCATCCTATCATGAAACTGTCCTTGATTGGAGAGAGATGGTCTGGTCACACCTTTCCTGAGAGCATCCCATATCAACTATTGGATGTTGGCAGAAGAGCCGATTTGCTTTCACTAACCTAGCATGACTGCAAAGGCGTATTCCAGTTCCAGAGCTCTTGAGGTTAGACTGGACCAAATTGAGATGTGCAGCAGCTCAACTTGTCCCTGTGTCTCAGCTTGCTCTGCATGTCCCCACAGGTCTTTCCCACCAACCCCCTGATCCGTAACTGTCTGCCTGTACCCTGGGAATACAGTTGGAGACCACCATTACATAAGAAAATGAAGAGCCTTTGATGTCCCAGATGAGCCCAGGGCTCTTGTCTGTGTGCCAAAGAGGCTCATTTTCACATAAGACCCAAGGGAACTGCAGGCTAGCAGGGTCTCTATGAATGCTTCCAGTCCAGTCTCCATCTAAGGGCTCTCTGGGTCTGAGGAGAGGGGTCCTGTTGTGTGCTCCTGAAAGATAAGGGGAAAGTGGGCCATCTAGCAGTGTTGATGGGAAACACAGACTAGCACTCTAGGAGAAACTCACTTAAAGATGGGAAAAAACCAAAGAGATAAACAGATCAAAAAACAAAGCAAAACAAAAACACATTCTCAACGAGCAACCTTGCAATTCTTAGTGTCACCACAATGCTTTCTGTGCTTGGTGTTTTATCATGACACTTTTTTTTTTTCTTGAAATATTTTGGAAAGAGGATTTTTCTTTGTTGCAAGTATCTTACATATGAATCAGCTTGCTAACATCCAAAAGTTAGGGAATGAATTCTGCCCTAGCGCAGAGACTCATTACACATCTACACATGTAGGCCACTGGGCCAAAGCTGCAGTTTTGGGCATCTTAGTGGGAAGGTAGGAAGAAAACTGCTAATAAGTGGAAATTTGTGTACATATCACAAGAAGACAGAAATATCTGAACACTGCATCTTTTTAAAAAATTCTTTATTAATTACACTTTATTCACTTTGTATCCCCCCTGTGGTTCCCTCCCTCCCCTCCCGATCTCTCCCTTCCTCTACCCTCTGCATGCATGCCTCTCCCCAAGTCCACTGATAGGGGAGGTCTTCTTTTCCTTCCTTCTGATCATAGTCAATTAGGTCTCATCAGGAGTGGCTGCATTGTCTTCTTCTGTGGCCTAGTAAGGCTGCTTCCCCCTCAGGGGGAGGTAATTAAAGAGCAGGCCAATCAGTTCATGTCAGAGACAGTCCCTGTTCCTATTACAATGGAACCCACTTGGATACTGAACTGCCATGGGCTACATCTATGCAGGGGTCTTAGGTTATCTCCATGCATAGTCCTTTGTTGGAGTATCAGTTTCAGGAAAGACCCCTGTGCTCAGATTTTTTTGGTTCTGTTGCTCTCCTTGTGGAGTTCCTGTCTTCTCCAGATCTTACTGTTTCCCACTTCTTTCCTAAGATTCCCTGCACTCTGCCCAAAGTTTGCCCATAAGTCTCAGCATCTACACTGATAGTCTGCAGGGCAGAGCCTTTCAGAGGTCCTCTGTGTCAGGCTCCAGACTTGTTCCCTCTTTTCTCCTTCTTCTGATATCCACTCTCTTTGCCTTTCTGGATAGAAATTGAGCATTTTAGCAAGAGTCCTCCCTCTTGATTAGTTTCTTTAGGTGTACAGGTTTTAGTAGGTTTATCCTATATTATATATCTATATGAGTGAGTATATACCATGTGTGTCTTTCTGCTTCTGGGATAGCTCACTCAGGATGATCTTTTCCAGATTGCACCATTTACCTGCAAATTTCATGACTTCCTTGTTTTTCATTGCTGAGTAGTATTCCATTGTGTAGACTACTACAATTTCTGTATCCTTTCCTCCACTGAGGGGCATCTGGGCTGTTTCCAGCTTCTGGCTATTACAAATAGAACTACTACAAACACGGTTGAGCAAATGTCCTTATTGTGTACTTGAGCCTCTTTTGGGTATATGCCTAGGAGTGGTACAGCTGGATCTTGAGGAAGCACTATTCCTAGTTGTCTGAGAAAGTGCCAGATTGATTTCCAGAGTGGTTGTACAAGTTTACATTCCCACCAGCAGTGGAGGAGGGTTCCCCTTTCTCCATAACCTCTACAGCATGTGTTGTCTCTTGAGTTTTTTATCTTAGCCATTCTGATTGGTGTAAGTTGAAATCTTAGGGTCGTTTTGATCTGCATTTCCCTGATGGCTAATGAGGTTGAGCATTTCTTTAAGTGTTTTTCTGCCATTCGATATTCCTCTATTGAGAATTCTCTGTTTAGCTCTGTACTCCATTTTTTAATTGGATTACTTGATTTTTTGCTGTTTAACTTCTTTAGTTCTTTATATATACTGGATATTAGTCCTCTGTCAGATATAGGGTTGGTGAAGATCCTTTCCCAATCTGTAGGCTGTTGTTTTGTTCTGACGACAGTGTCCTTTGCTTTACAGAAGCTTTTCAGTTTCATGAGGTCCCATTTATTGATTGTTGCTCTTAGAGCCTGTGCTGTTGGTTGAACACCGCATCTTAAATGAGTAAATATTTTCAGCATTCAGTATAGATGTGTGAGTATCTTGGTTACATTCACAGCGGCCTTGGGGCTGCTCTGACCATCACCAATCTGTAGAAGGTGGACAGCTGGTTCACTGGAGCAGGCTCGGGAGACCCAGCTGGGCTCGGTCTAGGTCTTCCCTTCCCCAGCTCTGTGGTGTCAAGCAAGTCGAGGAGAATGGAAATAATAGAATACGACCTCCAGGTTTGTTCTGAGAAGTTCGCACAGATCACCTGCTGGGAATCTCATCCTGCCCAAGACCAAGTGCATACATTCCTGTAGAAACGAAGCACAAGCGACACTCTTTGAGGTGGTTTGTGTCTGCATAAACCAGACTCGGGAGCCACAGACTTTGATCCTCCTGCTGACAACGTTACATAGATGACAATGAGCCAGACAAAGTCAGAAGCATTGTAAAATATCTGCTACTCCCCAGTAGTGGTATACTTGGATATTTCTGCAATTTCTAGCTATCATAGCTTCAGAAAATAATTTATGTTACACATTTTATTCCTTGTACCTGTGAAATGAACACAGAAGAAGGAACTATTCAGGTCCATGCAAACTGCTTGCTATAACAATGAGACAGCATGGTGTTCAGAGAGGTGCCATTGAGGTTAGAGGATCTTGGGAAGGAGGAGAAGCCACAGTTACCATCACAGGACTGTTCTCAGTGTCGACTTGGCTGTGTCTCCAGTTGCATCTCGCTCACGTATGCTGTTAATAAGCCTGGATTTGCAGACAAGGCTGGGACTTTGCTCCTTATCTCGCCAGACTGCCGAGAAGTAGACAGCAAAGCTGGGATCCACATGGTTGGAAACCCGGACCTGGACACAGAGGCCTTTTGCTCTGTCTCTTGCTGAAGGTAGACCTACGACTCAGATCAGCAAAGCCAGGCTCAGGGCTCACCAAACGCACATGTGTTGGACTGCTAAAGGTGCTAAGGCATTAGCAACCGGGGACCGGAAACACCCCGGAAGATGTCTATCAACATGAGCTGCCCTAAGTGGGCTTCCCTCTGGCCCAGGACTCTCTCTGCAGCAGGATTCTACTGCTCCCCATCAGTCTTCATTCCAGGAACATAACAAACAAACACAGAAATGAAAAATTTGGTTATTTTAGTTCTTATAGTAAATCACATTTTGAGTACATTTCAGAAGAGTTTCAGGTTCTGGACATCCTGTCTTTGTTCTCTGAAGTGGGTAAAAATGCTAATCAAATAGTTAACAATTTAGTTCAAAGTATTCTTTCAATATTTGGATGGTTCATTACATTTGTGCATTTTATTTGAACCTTATTATTCAAATTGTTTAACATTAACCTCAAGAAATGAGTGACCCTGTAGAGATCTGAGATGCATGTCTAGACAAAGAAACCCTTGCTATCTGTGTGGGAAACAATCTTCAGAACCACAGCCAGGGAGAACAAAGGTGTTATAGGTAAGGGGCGTCTACCCGGAAGGTCTGTCGAGCTGACGTCACGATGAAGACCTTTCCTCTAGGTTAGGGAGCAGCCAGGCGAGCCCCAGCACACCCAGAGCTGTGTCCATAGCCCCCTCCATGTTCCTACACCAAGGTCAGTGGCTCAGAAGCCCACACCATGTACCGAAACAGCACACACCCATGCTCTTTCCTGTTTCCATACAAGAGTCAGGCCAAATGCTAAATTGTGCTTTCTTCAATCTTAAAACAAAAAACAAAAACAAAAAAATATTATTTAAATAACCCCACCCATTCCCACCCCCCACACCACCACTCTCTCTTGTATTCCTGGAAATGAAGATGAATCAATCAATGCAACAGATAAGGAAGTACCTGGAAACGCGTGCTCTGAGATCAAAGCATCTCTGGAGATACAGCCATTTCTGATTTTTGTTTTGTTTTGTTTTTAAAGCTACCACCCTGTTTACATTCCAATGAAGTATTTTAGCAACTCATAGCTAATTTGTCAATGACCACACAGCTGCAGCCTGTACAGTTTAAAAAAATATACCTCGCTCTGCGTGTTTACAATGGCTCTGAAAGCCTAGTGTAGTGCAGGACGCAAGCCCCAGAGTCATTAGGAAGGTCCACCAGAGCGCCAGGCTGCAATGGTGGAGGGATGTTTGCATTATAGCCCAACACATCATTAAGGACACAATTGTTATTTAATGTGGCACAATCATCTTTCTACCCTTCGTGAAATCCACTTAAGTAATTACCTTCTTAGCTCATTGGCTTTGTGAGCTGCCTGCTCAGAAAGGGTTATATCTAAGGAAATATTAAAAACCCGCCTCACACAATTGCCCCCTTTAAGCTGGATGGTGTTTATTAACATATTCAAGATGAAGATCATTTTTCCCTACTGCCCTGAAACAGTGAAGGAACTCCAAGGTAAACCAGTGCTCTGGAGCATTGGCAGGGTTTCAAGACACTAAGAACACATTATGTGAAGGCTCTTCTGCTTCAGCCATCCAAAAAAAAAAAAAAAAAAAAAATGCTGATACCTGCCACGGCTGTAGCTTCAGCTGGACATCTGCTCAAGCCAACAATTTTTTTTTTTTTAAATCAAAGTCAAAATACTGTTTTAAAATTCACTCTAGCTTTTATTTTTTAAGAAAGGACAAAATAGACTTTTACAAAACCCAGAAAGCTCACTGAGCTGCCGTGGTGCCTCCTAAGCGGTGTAGCTTTAAGGGCTTTGATTTGCCTAGATATTAAGATGGAAGCATTAAAGAATGCACAGAACTTATCTTCAAAGCTCATTTAAATTTCTTTCAAAAAGATTTCTTTAAATGACGTGTCCAGGATGAGTGTGCAGAGATTTTGAATCATGTGAGAAGAGCAGAGCCCAGGCCCAGAACTGACAACTCGTGTCTGCATTTTAAACTTTAGGCTCCTTCTCAAAACCCACCGAGCGCTTGTGTTTACTGTAAATACAGAGAGGTAAGTCTGAAACACCTTTATCTTATTTGGCCGCTCTGTGTCTGAGCCTCTTTGTTTGAACAGAAATGTCAGCTGTATTTTACTTTATTATATAAAAAAGTTTCGGAATTTAATTAAGGGTCAAGTACCAGCAGTAGATAAATGCAACAGCTAAAGCGTATTTCTGATCACTCTGAAGTCTGCAATCATGAAAATTATTATCATTGAGTAAAACTGGTCTCAATGATGGTGACTGGGAGATGGATTCTGTGTTACTCAGCCGTCATTTACATAATAATGGGTTCCAGTTCTCATCAGCACCTTTTGTTTGTACAGTGCTTACTGCTACAGTAAATTGTCAAAATGTCATTCCTCTCCAATCAGCCAGAAAATATCAACAGTAAACAAGGCACAGGAAGAAATTCTCTGATTTGAAGTGTGGCATCAGAAGTGAGGAGCTGAAGTCTCCGTGATCGTTTGAAACATGTTATTGTGGTGTTCCCTATAAGACAGCCACCCAGCAAATGAAAATCACTCCTTCTTCCTACCTCCACCCAACCCCTTAATAAAGAAATACCACTCTGTGGCTGAGGTCACTGGGACCCTCCAGACCATCTCTGGGCATGAATAGATTTACTTATGTATGTGCTATTGCCACACTGTTCCTCTTACTGGGGTCAACCTTTCCCATTTCTAGCAGGGTATGGCATATTCATGGGGGCCCGGGTCTCTACACTTTTCTTGTCTATGTCTAGTTTTGACACTTGGCCAGTGTGATTGCAGAGAATGAAGGTGCTGTGTGTGAATTTGGCCCAGGACCTGCCTTCCACCAAACCAGGAAGACACAGAAAGTCTCTCATGCCTGGCTCAGCTATAGAGCAAGGTTCAAAGCCAGAAGTTTGCCTCAGGTACCAGAGACATCTCCCACTCTTCATCTTTCTAGTTGGCTGTTACTGAATTCAGAGGCCAGGAACCAAAATCAGAGCCATAAATTTTGGGTAGCGGGTCCCTGTGTCCGGTTTCAGAGTTATTGTTATTTTCCATCAAATTATTTTTCTGTTCCTGAGAGAAACCTCTGCAGGATCTGGAGAGGAAAAGGGTGAATTAGTACAGCAAATGCCTTCTAACCATTATAGTTACCAAGTATGTTAAAACTAAAGACTTCACATTGTGTTTGAAATAAAAATGAATATATTGGCACCCTGCCAAGAGTCCCAGAAACCACTCTTGTGTGGAATTGAAACATTTGGCTCATATAATACTTAATTTATTTTTATGAAATGACACGTTATATAAATGTATGTTTAAAATAGAGAGGCACAACATTTTTTTTCAGTAAGTTTCTTTGGCTCTGGCTTATACAGCTACACTAGGCATGACATAGCTAAGCTGAACAGCAGCAGCAACAAAACAACCACAAAATAAAACAGTAAGTTTTCCTAAAATGTTTTTTTTTTCTTTTTTAAGCAACATATTCTCTCAAATATTTCCAAATACAGTCCTGTAGTAAGGCTACCTGAGGCAAGGCTCTGGGGAAAATAAATAAATATATAAATAAGACAGGAGTTTTAGAACCTATCGAAACAAAGTCTTGACATCAGGAATATTCTATACTGCCTTTTTTGTTTGTTTGTTTGTTTGTTTGCCATGGGCTTTATTTTGCTTGGCTACTTTTAATTTTCCACTCCTCCCTCACTTCTCTTTGCAAATCCAACATTGTCCACATTGTTTCGATTAAGAAGCTTGGCTGAAGGAAAGCGCTGCAAAGTGATGCATCTATGAATGGGGTTGGGGAAGGACGGGGGTGGGGAATAGTGAGAAGCCTGGCAGTGCAGGGAAATAGGGCTGATCAGCAGTAATTACCCTGACACCTCATGCAGTACACGGAATTAGCTCCTAGGACTTTGGGCCGAATGAAGAAGTTGATGTCTCTCGTGAATGCATCAGTGGCTGAACCCATTACCAGTTTGAACGGAGATGGGAATTTACTATACACTTTTTTCTGTGGGTTGGTAATGTAGAGTGGTGTACTGAAAACGAGAAAGTAATTCAGGGTGCTGCAGCAACAGCTATGTATACTTTTATTAAGGCTTTAACGCTCTCGTTCTGTAGCCTCTCCATGATATGTAAATAAAAGTGGAGGGCCCTGACAGCCATTGTCTGGGAAGACGGAGTTCATTGTCTTAAAGAGGAGATTAGTGTGTCACTGCAGTAGCAGAGGTGGTCCATGACCGGCTTACAGCAGGGAACGTGCTGGAAAATACAGAGCCGAGGGGAACCCGCTCAAAAGGCAACTAGTTAGCAGCTGCCACCATGACCTTTAACTGCATCCATGGTAACTGGGCTAAAGATGGAGTTCCATTTTATTATTCTCACACCCACAATGTTAAGCTCGTGAATCCCATTGCAATTTAATGGCTGGAATCAGAAGGCAGATCTGTGTTCATTGGACCAGGGCCGACACCCTCTTAGCTAATGAGCGCAATAAACATTTTCATGCCAGGAAGCCGGCGCTGGTGGAAATATCATGACATACAAAAATGTATAACCAAACACAAAGAAATGGTCAGGAAAGCCAGTCTTTTTCCTGTATTTGCATATTCCAACATTGAAAACCAACTACCTTTTAAGAAAAGGAATAAAAAAGAGACTGCTAGACTGTTAAAACCTGGGCCACGCCACAAAGCTTCTTGTGGATGAGCAATCTGAAGAGTTAAGAATCTGGAGCCAATGACCGTGGCTGCCCATTCTATTGTTTTCCTTAATGAATCTTATTATTTATTACTCTATGCTTCCTCTGCTATGGCTATCACATGCTGGCATCTTTCCCCTGACTTCACACGTACTTGACTGAAACAGAGTGGGTAAGCAGGACCCACTTTCTTGGAACCAAGGAAGATGCCTTATTGTAAGTTTGCCTTCAGTGCTGTTTCGTTCACATTTTCTCAGGAATTAACGACAACAGGCTACTATCATTGTCAAGGCAGCTGGGCCTAAAGGAGATGCGAAGAATATGCTTTGTTTTTATTTTTTTAAGTCCCAGAAGAAAATTATGATAATAGTTAACTATCACTAACCATCAGTTCTGGTGACAATGAACACACACACACACACACACACACACATACACACACACACACACACACACACACATTTAAGTTTAGCATGAGCTGGGAACAGAATCAAGCATTTAGATTTACAAATAACTGTCTCAAAGATTTGAGTGTCATCAACACAGCATAGGAATTTTAAATTGTAATTTGTTGGCCCTCACATTGCCAATAATTCTTTTCACCAGACTGATTCTCACCACATTAGGCTCACCAGTGTCAATGGGCAGTGTGTATCTGAAGGCTGGCGGGTATCCTTTAAGTCCATCAGCTTTGTTCTAAGGTGCAAACTTAGTACTCTGAATGAACTCTGTGAAAAATTTCCACCCTTTCCGTTGCTTTATCTCAGCAGTTCTAAAACACCCAGTAACCTTTTCTTTTTCTTTTTTTTTTCATTCAGTTGTTTACCGAGAAGAGACGGGGCTTAATTAGTTTTCTTATTATGAACAATATATGCTTTCCTAGTGGAAAAGCTCCAACTGGTTTGCCAGCACAAGCTGCCTGTCCTCAAAACTACAAAGGTCAGAGAGAAAGTAATTTGGGTGCTTCTTATCTTTTAAAACAATGTCATTCTTTTATCATTTCAGAGAGTTTGGGGAGGGTTCAAAAAAAGGGAAAAAAAGACGAGACAAAAGAATTGAGAACTCAGAGAACTGAATAATCACACCTGTTTATTTGACTTCTGAAAGGGCAGGATGCGCCTCCATCAGTTAAGAAAAGATGTTCCATCAATTTAGACAATTATACCAAAGATTAAGAATGTCATGAAGCTGTTGAGATCTCCTAGGTGACATTAAAAAAATAATACGCTTTGGATCACATCATATATTAAATGACAACTGCCAATTTTTAAAAGACTACTCAAAAATCTTTCCTGAATGACAATTTTGAAGTTGAAACACTTTGTTCTTAACAGTCAAATTCATTGACATGAAACTGCTGCTTCTTGACTCAGGAAAAGGGGCTAATAAGAGCTGCTCTGTTTATTGTCGTGGAAGTGGATCGTGAGATGCAGCGTGTTTACGGCCGCCCAACGTCTTTGCTTAATTAAGGCACACACAGGAAATGTTGTGCTAGCACATTGCTATCTTTGAAATAAGTAAATATGACTTACATTTAAATATTTACTATCCCCTTGACTTGGTTTTCTCCATTAGGTTGAGAACAATTGCATGCTCTATATTTAGCCTAGGAAAAACGTATCACAGGCTGTCATTAAGTGTGTGGCCATAGCCTCCACAGAGAAGACCATTGGGGTTTATGATAACATGGCCAGCCCCAAGCACTTGGAGGACCAGAGGGGGAAGGTAAGTGTGCCTAGCATTCATAACTCCCATTTCCTAAGCATGTAAAATGGTGTCTACTCATCTTGTAGACTGCTATAAAAGTGTCAACAAAGACAGGGTGGCTGACAGGCATTAATGCAGGGCCAAGGGTATGTGGCATACCTTTGTACAAACTTGCTGCAAATTTTAGACCTGGGTGGACTGATGCTGCCTGGACTCTCAGTAGAACCTTATCTCAATGAAAGCCGTTGTTCAATATTTGAGCCATCTTGGAAGTCGGCTGAACCCAGGGATGACACAGGAAGACTGCCAGCCTAGAACTCAGGCACTAGTGAGGAGATCTGGAGATGCAGGAAACAAATGCGATGTCACTAGCCAGCCCGTGGACTCCATCATTTCTGGGGAATCTTGCTTTGGTCACCCATGGCGGACTCAGGCTCGCGTTCTGTCCCTGCTGTAGCTTGATACAGCGCGTTAAGGTTCATGCATTGAAAACTTAATCTCCACAGTTGTAAATGAATTGTAATGGAAGTGAAAGACTGTGGGAGGCCATTGGAATTAGCTGAGTTTATGAGGCTGGGTTCTAGGTGATGATACTAGTGGCTTTGGTTGTACAGGAAAATGGAAGGCTTGAGGTACGACTCTTGTTTTGGCTTTCTGTAGCTAGGATAAGGCAAAGGCAGCCTTCACCAGATGTCAAGCAAATACAGTCACTATGTTCTTGAGCTTCCCAGATTCCAGAACTGTGAGTTAGTTAAACTTCTGTACTTTACCAATTAGTCATTATATATATATATATATATATATATATATATATATATATATATATATATATGTATGTATTTATATATATATATATATTATATATATATATATTGCTGTGGCAGTAGGGGAAAAAAAACAGCAACAAAGACAGCTCCCCAAACCTGCTTTCTGCTCCATCACTCCATGGCACCCTCTATTTCCTGCCCCACCTTTCTGACTTGGCCTTCTATACTGCCAGACACAACAGCAAATGCTTCTGGATTGTTCTATGCTATGAGAGGCTCTTTGTCACTTTCTACGTTTCAAGATCTGGCTCTCCAAAGAGTACGTTCACTACGGAAAGTCGCTGTCTTCAGCAACACAGTGTCCTTTTATCAACGAGAGCCACAGGGATTTAGACAGCCTTTCCCTGGGCCTCTTCTTAGCTATCTCATTTAGCCCACATAGCAATCCTATGTAGAAAACAATTCCAGGAAGTTAAATAAATTTTCAGAAACAGGAAGCCATTTAGGTGAGCAGTAATTGTCAGAAAGACCAAGTATGGAGATGGAAGCATGGCCTTTGGTCACAGTTCTGTAGTATGGATGCCATGGTCTAAGGACCCTTAGCTCATTCTGCTGTTTGTGGAGATGGAGAATATGAAACTATTTTGTGATGTTCAGTTAAAGATCCCATATCTTCATGAGTTTGATTAGTTAGAGGTGTGAGACAGAGTGTGCGAGGAATTAATACCCTCCTTGGACTCACTGACTATTCAGTGCTCAAAGCATCAACAATAGGTCTGTGAGCAGAGCCTGCTTGTGCATGCGTTATGGGATGTAGCTGTGAGGGTTACCTTGCAGTATTCACCTAATGTTTACCTCCATGGCCCCTACATAGTGACAACCAGAAGTGTGTCCACTGACTCAGTGGACACATTATGGAGGCAAAACCATCTTGCAAGAAGTCATCAATAGGGGATCAAAGGTCAGATGTCTTTTTAGGTGAGAGGATTTCTATTTACACACACCCGTCTCCCTGGGTCTCTCTCCTCAGAAGGCAATGTAGGTGATAATGGAATTAATACTTTTTTATTTTTGAGATCAGAATATAATTTTATGCATCAGTTTTTATTAATTTCATGATGTGTTTTGATGTGGGATTCGAAGATTGAACTTGGGTCATCAGGCTTGTGCTGCAGGCATCTTGCTGGCTCATATTTGTTTTTTTCCCCCTGTATATTTTTGAGTATTTTCAAAATTAATATATGCATGTGTGTGTGTGCCTGCTTGTCTTCTGTACAAAATGCATGTGAGCACTCTCAGAAGACAGAAGGGTGTTGGATCCCAATGTGGGTACTAGGAACAGAACACAGGTCCTCTGCAAGAGCAGCAAGTGCTCTTAATAACTTAGCCAGCTATGCCAATTTCATATGAAAGCACTGTAGGAGCTTAGTTAATATGTGTGTGTAGAAGAGTCTGGGTTATGGGAGGACTAAGGCAAATTACAGAAACTGCCAGACCTCTTTCCTAGAAAGACAAAACTCCCCAGAAGTTAGAGAAACAGCTCTGATCCCTGGGGTGTCCCCAGCTACTCAGCATGCTCTGTTTGGGAAGAAGAGCCACCTTACAGAACACTCATAGAAAACATACCAGTAAAGAGGCAAAGGCAATTTTCTAAACATATCAGTTCTTAGACTCTGATGGAGACAGGAAAGCACATGTCTGAGAGGTGGCAAGTGAGAAGCTAGCAAGAGAAAGCCGGGAGAGCACAAGGGCTAATGAGAAGAAACAAAAGAATCAGGAGTCACGGAATCGCTTTACGGGATGTGTCAATAAAGACCAGGAACTGAGCAAACACCCAAAGCGTAAGACCTTGATCTTGGGGTAATAAATAAGGCAATTTGCATGCACTGGTGGTTCAGAATGGAATTGTATGGGAAGCAAACCTAACAATAATTCAAAATAAAAAAATCATCCCATCCTCCAATAAAAACAGAGAGCACCCACAGTTCCAGGCAGCATAAGGATGCCACTTTAGCAGAAGTTCAATTTGAGATACAAAAAGACTCGTGCATGAAGAGTGATATGTGTTTCTGCGACAAAGACCACACCCTAGAATGCTGTGTTAAGCACTAGACATATTTGGCACTCCTGATGTCATTGCTACTGGTTCCATGATGAAAGGTCAAGAGGATAAGTAGGTTGACGAGAGAAAATTACTACAGACTAGACTGGCCTATCTCTGACAGTCTCTAGGAATCAAAACACCACACTTTACCATTTAGAATGAGTTTATATAATGAAATTTGAAGTTGTGTTTTGTTCTCTCTGACATATTTAGAACTGTTATGACTCAGGGATTCTCAGCGTATAATGCTAATGAATGCTTTTATTTATTTTTGCCTTAGCAAGGAAGTAAGTAGATCATCAGGTAAGTCTGATTATTCCATTCTGCACAAAAATAGAAACATACAGACAGGGGAAACACATCAGATTAGATGCACTTTGGAACCAGACTATGGCAGACGGTTTGTGTTGGCACCTTAATTAGGGCATGCTTTCAGCTGGCCAGTCTTTCCCAAAGACAGTAATTGTTTGTGTGCAGAGACACTCTCCCATTCTTCCTCCATTTTCCTTGTGATCCCAAAGATAGTTTCAGATGGTAATGATTTGATGTGGTAAAAAAAAATAAAAAATAAAAATAAAAGGTAATTTGTATTTACTTTGTGCAAATAAAATATAAAAAATGGAACTAGAACATACATTCTCTCTCTCTCTCTCTCTCTCTCTCTCTCTCTCTCTGTGTGTGTGTGTGTGTGTGTGTGTGTGTGTGTTCATGAGCAAGTGAGGGGAGGCCAGATGCAGCCCTCAGAAACTACTTTGAGACAAGATCTTGCACTGGGACTTGGGGCTCACTGATTAGGCTACAGCGTCTGGCCAATGCACCTCAAAATCCTCCTTCTCCACCTCCTTAGCCCTAGAGTGACAAGCACACACCATCTTTCCTGAGTCCTTATGTGGCTGCAAGAGATCAACTCAGGTCCTCATTATTGCAAAACAAACACTCCTAAGTGATCTCCCCAGCTACTCATTGATTTCTGCCTCTTTTGAATTAAGCTAAAATTGTGCACCTACATATGACTCATTGGAATTCAACAATATTAGTGCTACAACTTTCAGGGAAAAATACTCTGAGAGAAGTCCCTCTCTAACTTTGTGCATGGTGGAGTGACAGGGAAGCCTGGTGTCTTCCCATGGCTTTCCGCTTGGCTTCAGGTTCACCATGAGCCTGCACAGCTCTTCTTCAATGAGAATCTGCCATGAGGATCCAGAAAATGAATTCTCTGGGTTTAGTGTCTAAACATAGGTGGGTATTGACTCAAGCCATGATCCATTCTAGCTTGAAGGGAATTCACTGAAGGCTGGTACCATTCTTTACTTTGTAGCAGAGTGTGTGTATATTTGTTGGACACATATATATGTTCAACATATATACATTATATATACATGTCCAACATACAACTAAGTTAGAAATTCTGTGAGTTTTTTACTGGGATCAGTCATTTCATCCCTCTGTGAGGAAGTGTTCAATCTGTTAATAAAATGATTTTCTTATTTTGCATTTTTGTCATTGTTTTGTATTCCTAAAAAAACAAATGTCATATAAGTGTCTTTGACTGTGTGTGTATTTATTTAAAGGTGGTTAAATATTGTTTTGGTAACATACGGTATCTGAACTTTGTACTTTCTTGATTTATAATATATATTAATGTTCATTATCTTGTCAAGAATTATTTCTGCTGTTTTAGTCTCTCTGTTTTCATTTGTTTTCCTCTGTTCTGTGGAGTGTACTGGACATGAGTCATGTGTGGCAGTCTAAAATTAAATACTTTTAAATTAATTACAAATTTAAATTTATATTAAAGACTTTAGTTCTTTAATAACATCAGTGATATTGTAAGTAAAAATAGTTACACATGACTAGTAGGTATCAATATGAGAGAATGAATAAAATGCTCCGTAACTTTGCTTCTTTCTAGATGTTTTATTTGTGATTTGAAGTGTGGGCCAATTTCACATTTCAGTTACATCATCCAGTCAATTTCCCCTTCATCATGAAATGGACTTATTGCTATGAAATACGGCTTAGGTATCATGGTAGTAACCGGATATCTAAGAACAAGTGATTTGTAAAGAAAAGAAGTTATTTAGTTTATGGTTCTGAAGGTCCAAAAGCAGGGAACCAGAGTTCCCTCAGCTTCTGCTGTTGGCCTTGTATGGCTCTACTCACATATAAAAAAGGAAGAGGAAGAGGTTATGTGCAGACAGGGCTAGGCACTCAAGATGGCCTCCCATTATTACCATGTAGGTCAGTACAGTTTTAGAGAGGAGGTACTCCTAGGGAACTGTAATCCCTTTTAATGATCTAAGCACCTCTTAAGACTTCACCTGATCTCATCTTTCACTGATGCACAATTAAGACTGGATTGCAATGTAAGTTCTCAATGAGGCATCCAAACTGCTGCAGAAAATGCTGCATATGTGTGACTGCAGCCAGCTCTCTCCATCTGGGGTTGGAAACCATAGATTCAACCAACTGAAAACAAAGAATATTCAAGAACACATTTTTCTCATGCTTAATACAGTCATTATTCTCCAAATGTTACAGTAGAGAAAATTATTGATTGACATACATTTACATTGTGTTAGGCAGTACAAGAAATGTATAGAAGAGTTAGAGTTTAGAGGATTACATACTTTGGATATAGGCAAATGATCTACTGCTCATGTAAGACGCTAGGAGACTTACTACACGGAAGTAGTCAGTCTTACTGATCTTCAGTATTGCCAATTCCTTAGGTTTTGTTTCTGCTTTTGCTATTACATCCATTGTTGTTTATCTCAAGCTTTACCAGTGCTTGAGATGTTTAAGAAAGACAGAATTTGAAGTTTTGGATAATTTAAATCTCATAGACATATTTACAGCTGTAAAGACAAAGCTTCTGAACACACAGTGTAGGTTCCAGTTATTAGAAATGGTGAAGTGGCTTGGTAGGGCTGTCTGTCCTATGGAGGGAAACATATAAGTTTGAGTTAATTTAAGACAAAAGAACAAACAGCCATGGAAGCTGTAGTAATGTTTAAGAGATTGAAAGTAAGAAAAGATTCAAGGGAGTGTGATACAATCAGGAAAGGCAAATTATGACAGCAGGATTGAAGGGCCTGTGGGCTACAATCTAGGCCACTCTCTAGCCAGAATCCAGTTTTGGTGGCAGAAAGTCTTAGCCTAATGGACTATAAGTGTCAGGATACTGTTTTGGAGGATGGAAAAGCAGCACAAAATTGGAATATAAATTATCAAGGGATGTGGTTACAAGAGGACAGAGCCCTAAACCAGTACCAAAACTTCTCAAGTTCTTTGTTCCCTTCAAACAGCAGGTATCAGGAGAACATTGGAATTTCAGAAATACAATACAAAACAAACCCCTATCACTCCTACTGCCATCATCTTCGCTACCATCACCATCACCACCACCATCATCATTATCATCATGACCACCATCACCATCATCATCACCACTACCATCACCAACATCAATACCATCATGACCACCGTCACTATCACCATCACCACCAACATCATCACCATCACCATCATCACCACCATCACCAACATCATTACCATCACTGTCACTATCATCACTGCCATCACTATCATCACTACAAATGCAATCACCACCACCATGCCTGAAAAACAACAGTAACATACATTACAACTAGAAGCTGAAATAATCCAACAGAATTTATAGGGGTTAAATTATTACCCAGACACAGATTTTAGTTTGAGTAGCCAAATTAACATCTTGCTACTACTAAACGAGCCTTAAAAGTTAGTGAATTTAAAACCTTCTAGTGATAAATAAGCTGAAGATCAGAGGAAAACAGTTGAGAAAAACAGAGATTTAGAGGTATAGAGAACAATATCAAACTTCCCAATGAATATGCAATTGTAGATAGAATTCAGAGTCTTTATGCATGTTGTTTTCAGTATCTAAAATTGGATTAAAACAAATATTCTAAATGTGCTACAAAACAATGGTCTACATAAAAAAAAAATCATACAGGAAAGGGTTCCCAATCTAAAGAAAGAAGTTCCAATAAATATACAAGAAACTTACAGAACACCAAACAGATTGGAACAAAAAAGAAAATGCTCCTGCCACACACAATAATCAAAATCCTAAATTACAGAACAAGGAAAGAATATAAAAGGCTGTATGTAAAAAAGACCAAATAGCATTTAAAGGCACACCTATCAGAATTACACCTGACTTCTCAACCAAGATTCTAAAAGCTAGAAGGGCCTGGGAAGATGTCTTGCAGATCCTAAGAGATCACAGATGTCAGCCCAGACTACTGTACCCAGCAAAATTTTCAAACATTGTAGATGGAGAAAACAAGATATTTCATGACAAAACCAAATTTAAACAATATCTATGCACAAATCCAGCCTTACAGAAGATACTAAAAGGAAAACTCTAACCCAAGGAGGTTAACTATACCCAAGAAAACACAAGAAAGAAATAACTTCATTACAGCAAAACCAAAAGAAGAGGAACACACACACACACACACACACACACACAGTACCACCACCAACATAAAAATAACAGGAACTAACAATTATTGGTTATTAATATCTCTCAACATCAATGGACTCAATTCCCCAATAAAAAGTCACAGGCTAAAATAATGAATGTGAAAACAGGACCCATCGTGCTGCTGTATACAAGAAACTCAGTGACAAAGACAGACATTATCTCAGAGTAAAGGGCTGGAAACAGTTTTTCCAAACAAATGGACCCAGAAGGCAAGCCATTCTAGTATCTAATAAAATAGACTTTCAGCCAAAATTAATCAAAAGAGATGGGGAAGAACATTTCATACTCATCAAAGGAAAAATCTGTCAAGATGACACCTCAATTCTGAACGTCTATGCCCCAAATGAAAGGGCAACCACATTTGTAAAAGAAACATTACTAAAACTTAATTTACACACTAAACACTATACATTAATAGTGGAGAACTTCAATACCCGCTTTCACCAATGGTCAGACCAACAAGACAGAAATTAAATAGAGAAATAATGAAACTAACTGACATTATGAATCAAATGAAAATTAAAAAAAATATTTACAGAACATTTCACCCAACCAAACAAAAAGAATATACCTTGTCAGCACCTCACAGAATTCTCCAAAATTGGCCATATATTTGGTCACAAAGCAAACCTCAATAAATACAGTTAAATAACTCCTTGTATTTTATCAGACAACTATGAACTAAAGCTTGACTTCAAAAACATAAAGCCTATAATTGCCTAAAAAAATTGAACAACTCTGAGATTCAATGACCACTGGATCATAAAGAAATTCTGAGAGGAGATGAGGGAGGAGGCTATAGCCAGGATACAAAGTGTATAAATTGCAAATAATAATAATAATAATAATAATAATAATTTAAAACAAAATCAAGGACTTCCTAAAATGCAATGAAAATAAAGACACAACATATCCAAACTTATGACACACAATGAAAGTATGTGCTAAGAGAAAAGTTCATAGCATTAAGTTCTTCATAAAGATATTTGAAGAAATCTTATACTAACAACTTAACAGCACACTTGAAAGCTATAGAACAAAAAGAGACAAACACACTTAAGGGGAAAGGAAATAATCAAGCTCGAAGCTGAAATAAACAAATAAGAAACAAAGAGAATATTACAAAGAATTAACAAAAACAAGAGCTGGTTCTTTGAGCAAATCAACAAGATAGACAAACTCTTACACAAATTAACTAAAAAACAGAGAGCCAATATCCGTATTAACAAAGTGAGAAATGAAAAGGGGAAAATACAACAGGCACTGAGGAAATCCAAACAATCATTAGTTCTTACTTAAAAAGTATGTACGCCACAAAATTGGAAAATCTAAATGAAATGTATGATTTTTTTGTGATAGACTACAAAGATAAAGATGTAGAAGCACTCATTAAAAGCCTTCCAAACAAAAAAGCCTGAGGTCAGATGGTTTCAACACAGAATTCTACTAGACTTTCAAAGACAGGCTAATACCAATACTCCTCAAACTATTCCACAGAACAGAAACAGAAGGAATATTGCCAAACTCATTCTATGAAGCAACAGTCACCCTGTAACCTAATCCACACAAAGACCAAACAAAGAAAGAGACTTTCAGACCAATTTCTCTTATAAATGTTGATGCAAAAATACTCAACAAAATACTGAATCCAAGAACATATAAAAGATATCATCCACCATGACCACATAGGCATCCTAGGTATGCACAGGTGGTTCAATATATGAAAATCTATCAACATAATCCACCATGTAAACAAACTGAAAGGAAAAATAAACCATGATCATCTCATTAGATGCTGAAAAAGCCTTTGACAAAATCCAACACCCCTTCATGTTAAATGTCTTGTGGAGGACAAGACACATACCTAAACACATACCTAAAGACAATATACAGCCGATTGCCAACATCAAATTAAATGGAGAATACTTAAAGCAATTCCAGTAAAATCAGGGACAAGCAAGGCTGTCCACTCTTATAGTATCTCTTCAACATAGGACCTGAGGTCCTAGCTAGAGAAATAAGACCACTAAAAAAGATCAAGGGGATAGATTTTGGAAAGAAAGAAGTCAAACTACTGCTATTTGCAGAAGATATGGTAGTATATATAAGTAACAGCCCAAAATTGTGCCATAGAACATTTACAGCAGATTAAACATCTTTGGCTAAGTGGCTGGATACAAAATTATCTCAAAAAAAAAATCAGTAGCCCTTCTGTATACTCATAATAAACAGGCTAAAAAAAGAATTTAGGGAAACAACACGTTCCAATGGAGACAAATAATTTAAAATATCTTGGTGTAACTCTACCAAGAAAGTGAAAGCTCTCTATGAGGAGAACTTCAAGTCTCTGAAGAAAGAAATTGAAGAAGCCATCAGAAGATGGAAAAATCTTCCATGCTCATGGATCAATAGAATTAACATAGTAAAAATGGTCATCTTACCAAAAGCAATCTACAGATTCAGTACAATTCCCATCAAAATATCAGCACAATTCTTTACAGACCTTGAAAGAGCAATTCTCCCCTTCATATGCTAAAACAAAACCCCAGGATAGCTAAAACAATCCCAAGCAGTAAAAGAACTGGGGGAATCACCATTCCCTGATTTCAAGCTGTACTACAGAGCAATAATAATAAAAAGTGCATGGTATTGGCATAGAAACAGACAGGTTGATCAACAGAATTGAGAAGAACCAGAAATAAACCCACACACCTATGGACACTTGACTTTTGACAAAGAAACCAAAACTATTCAATGGAAAAAAGATAGCATCATCAACAAATGGTGCTGGTCTAATTTGATGTCTTCATGCAGAAGAATGCAAATAGACCCGTATTTATCACTCTGTGCAAAACTTGAGCCCAATAGGATCAAAGGCCTCAACGTAAAACTGAATTCACTCAGTCTAATGGAAGAGAAAGTAGGGAATAGCCTTGAGCTCATTGGCACAGGAGGCAATTTCTTGGACAGAACGCCAACAGCTCAGGCCCTAAGATCAACAATTAATAAATAGGACTCCATTATCAGGAAAGCCTTCTTAAGGCAAACAAACAAACAAACAAACAAACAAAAAACAAAACAAAACAAAACAGTCAATAGGACAAAATGGCAACCTACAGAATGGGAAAGGGTCTTCACCAACGCTACATGTAACAGAGGGCTAATTCCTAAAATATATAAAGAAATCAAGAAATTAGACACAGCAATAACAAACCAATTAGGCAAACCAATAACCTAATTGAAAAATGGGGTACAGAGCTAAACAGATAGGAATTTCTAATGGGCAAGAAACACTTAAGTATTCAAAGTCTTTAGTCATCAGGGAAACTCAAATCAAAACAACTCTGAGATTCCGTCTTATACCCTTCAGGATGGCTATGATTAAAAACTATGTGGAGATTAAAAAAACCAACCAACAAACAAACCACCACCACCACCACCAACAAAAAAAACACTTCTCCATTACTGGTGGAAGAAAAAACTTGTACAACTACTTTAGAAAACAATCTGACAGTTTATCAGAAAATTTTGAATATTTCTACCTCAGGAACCAGGTAAACAATTCTTGGGCCTATACCCAAAAGATACTCCACTATACCACAAGGATCCTTGCTCAACTATGTTCACAGCAGCTTTATTTATAACAGATATGATATTCATAACATATCAGAAACTGGAAACAACCTAGATTTCCTTCAACTGAAGAATGGAAAAAAATGTGTCACATTTACACAATGGAATACTACTCAGCTATTAAAAACAAGGACATCTTGAAAAGTGCAGGCAAATGGATGGAACTAGAAAAATATCCCAAGTGAGGTAACCTAGACCTGGAAATACACACATGGTATGTGCTCACCTATAAATGGATGTTAGCCAAAAGGTACAGGATAACCATGCTACAATCCGCAAACCCGAAGAAGCTAAGCAACAAGGAGGGCCCAAGGGAGGATACTTGACTCTCACTCAGGAGGGGAAATAAAATAGGCATTGACCGTAGATGGAGGAAGGAAACTGGTTAAGAGAGGGGGTGGCGAGGGGAGCAGGGGTGGGGATTTGGAGTAGAGAGAGTGGGGGAGAGAGGACCAGGTGAGAGACTGGAAACTGTAGTTGGGGAGCGTCTCTGGGGTTTTCCAGAGACCTAGTAGCAGGGAATAAGGAGGCTGACGTACCCACCTTCTGCAGGGTTTCCAGGCAGGGTTTCCACTTGAGAGACAAGGACACCAAGTCCCCCAGCCTCAAACCTTCAACTCAAAATTTGTCCTGCCTACAAGATGTGCCTACAAAGATCGAGGAAAGATTGAGGGAATGGCCAAGCAAAGACCGGTTCTATTTGAGACTTATCCTATGGGAAAGAACCAGTGCCTGACTCTATTAATGTTACTCTGCTGTGCTTGCAGACGGGAGCCTCGCATCACTGTCCTCTGAGAGACTTCACCCAGCAGCTGATGGAAACAGATGCGGTGTTGAACATGTATCTAGTTCTCGTACCCTCTTCTGGTACCCTAACCCATGACCCCCATGACCCATTAAACTCTGCATTACCTTCCATTGTGGCTTTTTGTAATGGCTTCCATGTACAATAAAGAGAAACTTCTTTGACAAGCTATGAGAGCTACAAGGGTATCTATGAGTACAAGGGTAAGTTTTAGAATGTAGAAAGGAATTATGCTGCTCTAGTAAATTCGGTGTTGGGGATGAACCTAGGGAGCCGTGCAGGAAAGTGCACATAAAGGGTTCTGCCCTTAGACCTCTGATGCAGATAGCTGTGATGTTAGAGCACAGAGTAGCTGCAACCTTGAAGGATGAGAGTGCTATGCACGACACCCACAACCTCCTCACAATTTTACCCTGGACACTAAACATTTTATAAATATTTTCTTCTCCCAATCCTGCTATTTCAAAGTCATATTTTTGAGTCAAGAGAAGTAAATTTCTTTCCAAATAATTTTTTATTGTTGTTATAGTTTGTCTATTCTGGCTTCTAGACCAAGTGGAGAAAGTAAAACAAAACGAAACAAAAAGCCCAAACATATACCTCAAGCAATTAAAAATTAACAAATACATAAAATGATAGAAAAGGGGCGTTTGATCATAACTGGCCAATGAACATGTTGTCCCTTCACTTGCTGAAGATCCACCACCAAACAGTCGAAACCTCAAGTATTCTAAACAGGGAAACAGCCAACTGTGCCCTCTCAGCTTGTGCATGCCACAAAGTGGAATGATCATTTTTTTTTTCAGATTCCTGCAATGGAGAAGAAAATTAAGTGCAGGGCTGAAAGTATACCCAGTTTAAGATCTGGAATGTGAACTCAATTTTTATTGAAAAAGGTGTCTGAGAAATCTTCACCCATCACAAGAAAAATGAGAGCTGGAGTCCTTCCTGGGACTTCAGAATATTTCACCTGGGAAGCAATGGAGTGTTTTGTTGAAAAGTATTAGATGTACATAAAAAGATGCTTGTGACTTAAAAAATACCTTCAAATAAAAGTAGCTGTCACTTCCAACCAAGATCACCGCAGAAAATATGCAATGCACGAGTATAAATTGGATACATGTTCATTATAGCTCAAATATAAGGATGCAATTTTCTTTTAGCCAGAAGAGTGTATGGTCTTTTTCAAGTTAGGAAGAGTGGGGTTTGTTTTAGGCCTTTTCTGTGCTTCTGCAGTAGAATATACAAGACTGACTGACTTATAAGAACACGATATAAGAATTTATTTCTATAGTTTTCGATGCTGGGAAGTTCAAGCTCAAGGAGCCCATAGCTGGAGACAGGCATGTGTGAAGGAAGGGCTTGCACTGTGACATCCCGTGGTAGAAGGCAAGAGGACCAAAGCAGTTAGCAAGAAAGCTTGTAGTCTAAACCACAGTGTTAAACCTACCTGCAGTGTGTGTGTGTGTGTGTGTGTGTGTGCGCGTGCGCGTGGCCTCCTCCAGGTATATGTTCATGTGTAAATGCGAAGATCAGAGGCTGATGTTTGGAGTATTCATCTATTTGTCTCCACCTTGTGTTTTGAAGCAGGGTTTCTCAGTGAACCTGTAGTTTAAGAGTTCAGCTAGACTGACTGTCTAGGAAGCCCTTACATGTTTGTTTCCTTCTCAGCATAGCGGTTACAAAAATGCAGCAGTATGCTTGCTTTTGGCTTTTTATATATAATATATATATATGTATATATATATACTTAACTTATTACAAATTATTCACTTTGTATCCCAGCTGTAGCCCCCACCCTCACCTCATCCCAATCCCACCCTCCCTCCCTCTTCTTCTCCCATGCCCCTTCCCCAGTCCACTGATAGAGGAGGACCTCCTCCCCTTCCCTCTGACCCTAGCCTATCAGGTCTCATCAAGATTGGCTGCATTGTCTTCCTTTGTGCCCTGATAAGGCTGGTTCCCCCTCAGGGGGAGGTGATCAAAGAGCCAGCCACTTGTATCCTGCCTGACCACCACGGACTAAAGCTGGACCTCAACAACAACAGAAATAACAAAAAGCCTGCACTCACATGGAAACTGAACAACTTGCTACTCAATGACAGCTGTGTCAGGAAAGAAATAAAGAAAGAAATTAATGACTTCCTTGAATTCAATGAAAATGAAGGCACAACATACCAAAACTTATGAAACACAACGAAAGCAGTACTAAGATGAAAGTTCATAGCACTAAGTGCCTTTAAGAAGAAATTGGAAACATCTCATAAAAGTAACTTAACGGCTCACCTGAGTGCCCTAGAAAAAAAGAAGCAGACACACCCAAGAGGAGTAGATGGCTGGAATAATCAAACTCAGGGCTGAAATCAATAGATTAGAAACAAATAAAACAATTCAAAGAATCAATGAAAACAGTAGCTGGTTCTTTGAGAAAATCAACAAGATAGACAAATCCTTAGCCAAACTAAGTAAAAGACAGAGAGACACTATCCAAATCAACAAAATCAGAAGTGAAAAGGGGGACATAACAACAGACACTGAGGAAATACAAACAATCTTACTTCAAAAGCCTATATGCCACAAAATTTGAAAATCTAAAGGAAACAGACAATTTTCTTGATTG
Organism: Rhombomys opimus; assembly: GCA_010120015.1. Lineage (NCBI taxonomy): Eukaryota > Metazoa > Chordata > Mammalia > Rodentia > Muridae > Rhombomys > Rhombomys opimus. The sequence continues at coordinate 9,043,497 of REGO01000013.1, read as the reverse complement.
CTTGATTGATTCCACTTACCAAAGCTGAATCAAGATCAGATAAATAAGTTAAATAGTCCTATATCCCCTAAGGAAATAGAAGCTGTCATCAAAAGTCTCCTGGCAAAAACAAAACAAAAAACAACAACTAGATGGTTTCAGTGCACAATTCTACCAGACCTTCAAAGAAGAGCTAATACCAATACTCCTCAAACTATTCCACAAAATAGAAACAGAAGGAACATCACCAAACTCATTCTATGAAGCCACAATCACCGTGACACCTAAACCTCACAAAGACCCAACAAAGAAAGAGAATTTCAGACCAATCTCCCTTATGAACATTGATGCAAAAATACTCAACAAAATACTCACAAACCGAATTCAAGAATACATAAAAGATATCATGCACTATGACCAAGTAGACTTCATTCATCCTAGGTATGCAGGGGTGGTTCAATATAAGGAAATCCATCAATGTGATCCACCATATAAACAAACTGAAGGAGAAAAATCACATGATTATCTCCTTAGATGCTAAAAATGCATTTGATAAAATCTATCACTAGTTTATGATTAAAGTTCTGGAGATATCAGGGATACAAGGCACTTACCTAAACATAGTAAAGGCAGTATACAGCAAGCCTAGAGCCAACATCAAACTAAATGGAGAGAAACTTAAGCCTTTGTTTTTACGTGGGTACTAGGATCCTAACTCAGATCCTTAATGCATGCCCAGTCATTGCAAACAGTTGAGTTATCTCTTTAGGCCCCTTTTGCAACCAGGGCAATAATTCATCACCAACTAAGTGCCATGGCCTTCCCTCTCAAGACTTGCCCTGAAGGTGAGTTTTCAGCATACACTGTTTTGGCTGAAGGCATACATGCAACTTAGCATTGTTCTGTGTGTTTTATGCTGTCTGGTACTGGAATCTACAAAGTGGGTTGCAGTGGAAATTTTCTAGTTCTAGTGTGAACCTTGATTAAATAAAAGGATGGCAGCTGGTATGGAGTTCTGGTCTCTACATTCCTACACTTGTTTTGCATTGATGTTTTGAATATTTGCTGAGGACTCGTGTCCTGTTTTATTTTGTGCTGCTTTCCTCTTCCCCAAGTCCCCCTCTAGATACTCCCAGAGGAACCATAGCTATTGCTGGTGGGAAAGGCAGTGCTCAGAGCCAGTGCAGTCACCATTCATCCATCTGCAGGCACCACAGGGGCTGGTGGCCAGACCACCACTTCCCAGGCCCAGGTAAAAATATTTTCTTTACCATGACAACCCTAGACCAAGAGTAGAAAACCCAAACACAGTTAGCTTTCCGCAGGGTTATTTCATTGAAATATTAATAGGAAGTACAAAGGTGTTTTTGATCATGTCACTTCCAATTACTGTCTGTTTCATACAGAAAAACACAGGCTTTAACATAGCTTGTCACACCTCTAAAATTCTTAAAAGATATGTCTTTATAATTCCTTATAGTTAATGACATGTTTGGTTAACAACAATTAAATGCCATTTATTATAGCATCTCATGTGTACATATTTTTTGAGGAAGAGGAAGAAATTTACATTTGCTTGGAACAAATAAAGGAGTGAAAATATTTAGTATAGAATAACTGTATGATCCAAATGCCTTGAGTTTAGGATTACTGAGAAATTAATATGTTTTAAAATCCTGAACTCAATAAGAGGCTTTGTGGGATACCGTAGGTAGGTAGCAAACGCACATTTGCATTCTGACCTTGTGGTCAATCCTCAGACTTTACTGGCTATTTGAATGTTTGTGTTTTTTCAAGGTAGCCTTCTGGGGCTAACCATTTTTTAGAAATTCAGAAATTGTGGCAACTATAAATAGTTTTGTAGCACTACACAAGGTGAGAGAAACCAGTACTCAGTCCAGTACACAACGCAGTTTTATTTTTTTATTTTTTTCTCTTTTTTTTTTTATTTTTATCAGTTACATTTTATTAATTCTGTATCCCAGCCATGCCCCGAACCCTCATTCCCTCCCAGTCCCTCCCTCCCTCCCTCATCACTACTGTGCCCCTTTCCAAGTCCACTGATGGGGAAGACCTCCCCCCATTCATCTGATCCTGTTTTATCAGGTATCTTCATTGAGTTCCTGTTAAAAATAGTCCTTGTTCCCCTCACTTTGGGAAACCAATTGGTTACTGAGCTACCACAGGCTACATCTGAGCGGAGGTTCTAGGTTATATCCATACATGGTCCTTGGTTGAATGTCAGTCTCAGAAAAGACCCTGTGCCCAGATATATTTGGTCTTTGTGGAGCTCCTATCCTTTCCCCATCAGACTAACTCCCCTTCTTTCTTATGATTCCCTGTACTCTGCCAAAGGTTTGGTCATGAGTCTTTGCTTTGAAAACACTGCTAGTTAAAGGCTTTCAGATGCGCTCAGTAGACTCCTGTCATGCGTTCAATGCACATCCCATCTGACTTTCTGAACAAGGATTGATCATCTTACCCCATGTCCGCTCTCTTGATTATCTTTTTTAGGTGTATAGATTTCATTATGTTTATCATATCTTATAGGTCTATATAAGTGAGTATATACCGTGTTTGTCTTTCTCCTTCTGGGATATTTCACTCAGAATGATGTTTTCTAGATCCCACCATCTGCCTGCAAATTTCGTGATTTCCTCCTTTTTGATTGCTGAGTAGTATTCCATTGTGTAGAAATACCATAATTTCTGTACCCATTCTTCCGTTGATGGACATCTGGGTTGTTTCCAGGTTCTGGCTATTACAAATAAAGCTGCTATAAACATGGTTGAACAAGTATCCCTTTTGTGTACTTGAGCAAGCTTTGGGTATATACCTAGCAGTGGTATAGCTGGGTCTTGAGGAAGCACTATTCCTAATTGTCTTAGAAAGCGCCAGATAGCTTTCCAGAGTGGCACAACGCAGTTTTAAAATTTTGAACAAAACGGGGTTTAAATGATATTTTTGTTCCAATAGTGAAAATTAAAAAGGCAGGAACAAACCACACAAGAGATGCAGATGTTGCTCGGATAGCTGGGTTCTTAAGGACTCAACCACAAGTTTCATGAAGATGAGTATTAGCATTGTGCTACATAATCAGCGTGATTCGGCCACTATCTACCGAGCCTTTAGAAAGCGCAAGTATCAAACACAGGCTGTATCCAGTGTGTGCTGCCACTGGTCTCTGCTGAAATCCCCACTGCAGATCGCTCTGTATAACTTAATTAAAGAAGTTAAAATTAAGATGAGACTCCAGTGTGTTTAGAGAAAACAATTTCTGTGAGAGGACACTTCATTAAAACATTTAATAATCCAGCAATTCCTGCTTATCAAACAGCTCACTGGAAAAAATAAACATTTTTTGCCAATTAATAAATGATTCAATGTAAAATATTTATCTGTTCTATGAAATCCCAGATACTCCTGCTATGGTTGTGTACTCAGGTCAGGTCTGGCTATGTGAGTTTCTACACTGTTGTGATAGGGTTAGTGATCATAACACTTATTGAGCACCTACTGTGTGCCAAGAACTATTCTAAACTTTTGGAAACAGCAGTGAAAGAGAGAAAGTACACATCACTTAGTCATCTATTTGGAGTCAGATAACAAACTAAGATGTAATCTGTTTACTTCAACCATCACCACAATTAAGTCTAGAACTCTCTTTACCCAGAAAGAAGCTCTATAGTCCTTTACCTGTCACCTTAATCTCATTGTCCCTCTGGTTCTAGACAGCCATTTATGTATTCATTATAGCTTTATCTATACTGGTCCTTATGTTAAAATACAACTTACAGTGCACAGCTGCTGTAGCGGTCTTTTCATGTAACATGTTTTAAATGTTTATCTACACCATAACGTGTACTAATATGTTCTTCTCCTTGCTGAAAGATGGTTTGTGATTTGAATTTTATTTACCTAGTCATCAGTCAATGAACTTTTTTGTTGTGTCTCCTCTATCTTATTATGACTGCTACGGACATTAATGCATGAAAATTTGAGTAACTATATACTTTACTCTTCATGTTTTTATCAGCATATAGTAATTATGTGTAATGGGGCTTCATCATGACATTTCATACCCGTATTGTAGTTGTTCATATTTTATTTCCCTTTTACATTTTGCTCCCTCCTCTCCCTTCATTTCCCAAACTATCCTCCTTTGTAGTTTTTTGTTTTCTTTTTTAAATGACTAAATGGGCCTATTAGTGTTCCTTTTGGAGTCTGGATGAGAAATTGTTTATATGGGCACCTTACCAGTGGCTCTCCCACTGGAACACTCCCCACAAGCCATAGCAGCTTATGACTCCTCACAAAGAGCTGAGGCTCACAGGCCCATGTCTCATCCATTAGAGGATTCTGACAGGCAAAGTCTGCTGGAGGCCATCTCAGTTGCTCTACACTCAAGAGCGCAACAGCCGTATTGTGACTGTATATCAGTGTTCTACATCATTCCTCAATCTTCCTCCTGAACTTTATGCCTTCTGTCCCTCCTACTGTGATGTCCCTTGAGCCTTGGAGCAAATGCTCTTGATGTCCCGGGTACGCCTATAGACAGTTATTCTTAGCATTTGACCAGCATTGCCACTGACCACTACAAAAGGAAGCTTCTCTGCCCGAAGCTGTCAGCGACATTACCCTAGAGCCACAGTTATTTAGAAAGCAATTGAAGGGACCCAGAATGTAAACTTAGCAAAACAACAGCTATAACTACTCACTGGGGCCTGTGACATTCCCATCCATGGGCTTTTAGCTAGCTTTGTAGCATAAGATATAAATGTCCTCCTGTGCATCAGATTCAAACAGAAGGTGACTGGTTTCTGCCGTAACAGATATGGCACTATTACAACAGTAGCCGTATCTTCCTTTGCTGGCTGATAGCAATACACACAGGGTCCACAGCTGAGTGTGACTGTTAAAGACAATTCTTTCCCGGCCTGCACAGCACGTGTCCAGTACTATGTAGGCTAGCCTCCAGAAAGAAAAGTTTGAGGCCAGTTCTGGCTGGATTTCTTTATGTCCTATGGCCATATCATAGGGTGTCTTCAGCAACCGCATCTTACCTGCTCTTTCTAGTGGTCAATCATAATAGTATTTGCCTATATTGCTTTGGGTGCCTCAGAGACCCCCTGACTAACAACCTTAGAGGCATCCCACCCCTGACACTGAGATTTTCATTTAATAATTCATAGCTGCTTGGAGCATCTTTATCTACCCCATGCAAGCTACCTCCATTCTATTTCTTTTATTTTTTTAAAATTAGCATACCAATTATCAGGTTTAAAACATGACTTTTTACACAGAGCTTGTTGGTATACATAGTAACTTTGCTTTCTCTTTTGAGGAGATGCCAGTCTATTTTGTCGGGCTGCAGTGTCCATACACATTCCTTCAGCAATGTATGAAGCTTTTGCTTTCCCATGTTCTCCCACCGCCTGCCGCTTCTTTCCCTTCGCACTGTGGCTATGGTAGTGGGTGTGGCTGCGTCGTGCTGTGGGTGCAGTATTTGTTCTCTGACAGCTGGTGCTGAGAATCCCTCTTGGACCTGTTTTCACCAGTATTTCCTTCGGAGAAATGTCTATTTAGCTCTTTTTGTCTATTTTTAGTTGTGCTATTTATGTTTTTATTTTTTATCCTCTATGTAGTCTAGAGATGCCTTTTATAAGAGATATGATTTATGAGTCTTTTCTTTTTGTTATGTTTTCTTTCTATTTTTACAATACTATCCTTTGAAATGCATTTTTTTAAACAACAATTTCTTTTTCTTTAGTTGCTATGTTTGGAGTGTCACATTGTAGAACCTACCATCAAATCAGAGATCACAAACTTTTTTTTCAGTTTTATAATTTGAACTACCTCAACTTTGTCTTTGACCCAGTTTGAGTTAATTTATGTATGTAGTGTGAAGTAGGGGTCATGTGTTACTTTGGGTAGAAAATTTATTCCCCCAAGGAGAAGACATTTTCTTTTTAGTAAAAGTGTTTTTTTGAAAAATAGTGTTCATTTGTCAAAAATTACTTATGTTGTGCTAGGCATATTTTTTGAGTAAAATAACCACAATCCTTGGCTTTTAAGGAGGCTTATTTGTCTCATAGTAGATGTAAATAGATCAATATACAGAGGTAAGTGACTTATGAACTGTAGGAGAGTGGTTTATGAAGTCAGAATGAACTTCTTAGTTCAGAACTCGAGGAGGGTACAAAGGACCCGCGGTGGGGGATAGGTTCCAGGCACCCTGATGCCTGCCCTGAGGCGGGAAAGCCAAAGGATGCCAGTGCAACCTGAAGAAGAAGAATCACATGGATTTGATAAGAGAGGGGCACTGGGGTAGTGTTACTTCGGATTGTATGGGTTTCAGTACATGTAATGACATGAGCCTGGCAGACTGGAGAGTGGTGAGCAGAGGCACCTGATAGTCCAGCTTAAGTTTTAGGAGGCCACAGTGGCAAAGAGTGGAGAACAGCCAGTTAGGAGGTAACAGTTCAAGCCAACCAAGCAGGTTGGATTCAAGTCCCTCGCAGTGAGGATGCTTACTGACTGTGTGAGTGTTTGCCCTTGCAGCTAGAAGGGTGTTCTGTCATTGACTAAGATGAGGGGAACATGAATGTGCTTGTCCTGGGAGAGAGAAGTCACCCAAGGAATATGCAGATTCTTTCTAGACATGGGAGTGGCAAAGTTAAGTGGTTAGGTGGAAGCTCCATGCAATTTGACTGGGAAAGAGAAGTGAAAGGTGGAGTGCTAGCAATATGAGAAAGAAAGGGAGGGCCTGCAGATCTCTTGGAGAAGAGCATGCTGCAGAATTAGCCCCATGCTGGGTCTGCATGGCTCCATTCATGGAAAACATGAAGTGGACCTAAGCCCAAGAAGCCTGAGTGATGAAAGATCAGCAGGCACAGGTGAGCACATTCCGGGCCAGCAAGCCATCCTTCCTGAGTACGTGGCGCTTTGCCTCTGGGTGTGAGAGGGAGCCATCCCAGAGCCAAGGAAAACCACACACCGATTGCTCACTGTGGTCAGGCCATGCTGTGCACACACTTTGAAGAGGGGGCTTATCAGATGTGAAGTGTGGTGACATTTTTCATAGTTCCTGGCTTATAGCTGGCTTTGCTCTCATTGTGTCAAACTGGTTTGGAATAATAAAGCTGAAAGACAGTTTTAAAATATTGAGGTGCTTGAGTCTCTAGAAACTGAACAGAATTCAGAACCCTCAATCTCTTTATCTCTCTCTTCCCCCTTTTCTCTTTCCTCCTCACTCCCCCTCCCCATCTTTTCTGTTACTTCCCACTCCCCACACCAAGGCAGGCATTGTGGAAGTCATGTCAAGGGCAGGTCATGGAAACTGACTTCCTTTTTGCATACCTAGGAGCTGGTGCAGAGATTCTCTGACCCACCTTATAAGAGAGGAGATTATAAGACCCCTTGCTTAGGAAGGGTCCTGCTCCCTCCTTGCTCTTTCTCAAATTCATGGCTTATTTTCCTTCAAGTGCTCACACACAGAGACACATACATTTAAATATATATATATATATATATATATATATATATATAACATATAAAATACATAAATACAACCACATCAGTCCATATAATATTACATATAAGACTTTTTAGCCATTTAGACTTTCTTAACATTTTGAGGAGAAACAATGTTACATTAGACTAGAATCTTTCCAGCACTCTTCAGCTATGATCTCTGAGTTTTAGGTGAAGGACTTGTATTATAGATTTGTCAGTTGAGGCAGGGGATCACACAATTATTATCTGCATTTTTATTGTTCATGGTTTTCTGTAATGGTCTCCATCTTTCCAAAGAGAAGTATCTTTGTTGAGTAGTAAGAGGTACAATTAAAAATGCAGTTAGAATTATGCTGGTTTAGTAAAAATGGTGGCTCTGTGTTCTTCTCCAGGGCCTCACTAGCCCCAGGAAGTTGGTTATGGTTCCAGTACCAAGTGTGCTTTACCTCTTGTTGGGTGAATTTTTATTTTGTTTTGTTTTATTTTATTTTATTTTATTAATTACACTTTGTTCACTTTGTATCCCCCATAAGCCCCTTCCTCTTCCCCTCCCAGTCCTACCCCCCTCTCTCTTTTTTACGCATGGCCCTCCCCAAGTCCACTGATAAGGGAGGTCCTCTTCTCCTTTCTTCTGATCTTAGTCTATCATATCCCATCAGGAGTGGCTGCATTGTCATCTTCTGTGGCCACCTCAGGGGGAGGTGATCAAAGAGCTGACCAATCAGATTATGTCAGAGGCAGTCCCTCTTCCCATTACTATGTAATCCACTTGGACACTAAACTTCCATGGGATACATCTGTGCAGGGGTTCTAGGTTATCTCCATGCCTGGTACTTGGTTGGAGTATGTGTCTCTGGGAAGACTGTCATCAAAACAAAACGACTGCCTACAGATTGGGAAAGAATCTTCAACAACCCTTTATCTGACAGAGGGCTAATATCCAGTATATATAAAGAACTAAAGAAGCTGAAAAGCAGCAAACCAAGTAATTCAATTAAAAAATGGGGAACAGAGCTAAACAGAGAACTCTCTGTAGAGGAATATCGAATGGTAGAGAAACACTTAAAGAAATGCTCATCTTCATTAGCCATTAGGGAAATGCAAATCAAAACGACCCTGAGATTTCACCTTACACCCATCAGAATGGCCAAGATGAAAAACTCAAGGGACAACACATGCTGGAGAGGTTTTGGAGAAAGGGGAACCCTCCTCCACTGCTGGTGAGAATGTAAACTTGTACAATCACTCTGGAAATCAATCTGGCGCTTTCTCAGACAACTAGGAATAGCGCTTCCTCAAGATTCAGCTGTACCACTCCTAGGCATATATCCAAAAGAGGCTCAAGCACACAATAAGGACATTTGTTGGGTGACTCTTAAGTGCAGTCAGAGATTTATTAGTTGCTGCCAAGATAGGTGTGCCACTATTATACTGTCAAGGTCATGCTGTTCATAACTGGGTAGGACTACATGTTGCTGCCTTCCTTTGAAAGTTTGCATGGAACCTCCTGGTACCATAAAAGCTAGTCCTCAAGGAGAATGTTTTAGGTTAGACTGAGCTCATATTCTTTTAGTCTTGTGTTTAAAGGGCATAGGGTCTTCAGCAATAAGGACTTCCCTTTAAACTCTGGGGTGTAACTAAGGGCAACAGCAATAGCCTTCAACTTTTTATAAGTCTGTTGGACACCCCTAACCAATAACTCAAATGGGATTTCTCAAGCCTGGTGTTGAAGTTTCTGTTAGGTAGTATATGGCCCTTGGATGCAACACTGTCAGCCCAGGTGGGGAAATTTCATTTAAACTATGTATGTATGTATTTACACAGACTTACATGTAGTATATTTGATTTTAGCTAAATAGATATTAGTATCATCTAAGACATTTTTACTGTTATTTCCCCCTCCTCTCTTCCTTCTGTGTTATCTCTTTTCCCACTACCTAATTAAGCACTCCTCCATTTTTCCCATCGCCACCTTTGAATCATTTCTGTGTTGCTATTTCCCTCACTGCCTGCAACACTCCCACGGTCCTATTTGTTTACATACTTATTTATTTAGTTTCTGTTGTTACTCCAAGTTATGTACTCACATCTGAAAATTTGGAGTTTGGGGCCACAGATGAGAGAAATCATGCAGCACTGATTTTTCTGAGTCTCAGTTGACTCACTCAGTATAATTTTTTTCTAATTCCACCCATTTACCTGAAACTTTCAGGATTTAATTTTTTTACAGCTGAGTAGTATTCTATAGTGTCTATGTACCACATTTTCATAATCCATTTGTCAGGCGAGGGACATTTAGGTTGTTTCCATTTCGTAGTTATGGTGAATGTAGCAATAGTGAACAAGGATGAACAAGCACCTATGTGGAGGGAGATGTCAAATCCTTTTGACCACATACCAAAGAGTAATATTGGGTCAGATGGGAAATTTACTTTTAGCTTTTGGAGGATTCTCCTCACTGGTTTCCAGAGTAACTGTACCCTTTGCAATGCCACCAATGGTGACTGAGTGTCTCCCGCTTTCCCATCCCTCTCCAGCATTTGTTGCTTGTTGTTTTGTTGATCTTTGCCATTCTGACTGGGGTAAGATTAAATCTCAAAGTTGTTTTGATTTGTAACTTCTTAATTGCTAGGAATAATGGGCATTTTTTGATATATCTCCTAGGCATGTTTTCTCTCCTTTTGAGAATCTCTGTTCAGATCCATTGTCTATTTTTTGAGTGGGACATTTGTTTTGTGAGTCTTTTTTTTTTTAGTTATTTATATATTTTGGATTCTAAACTACTATCTGTTGTATATATGGCAAAAATTCATTCTGTGGGATTCCTCTTCACATGATTGATTTTTTTAAACTGTGCAAAAGTTTCTTGGCTTCATAAGTCTTACTTCTCAGCCATTGTCTTAATTCTTAGGCAAATGGTGTCCTATTAATAACGTCCTTTCTCACACCTGTACCATATTGCCTATGTTTTTTCTGGAAGTTTCAGTGTTTCAAATTTCTGTTTTTGATCCACTGGGGTTAGTTTTGTGCAAGATGATAAGTACAAATGTTGTTTCATTCTTCTATATATGAACATCTAGTTTTTCCAACACTGTTTGCTACAACATTACAAATATTAATGGCTTTGTTTGTACTTATGTTTGGGTCTGGTATTTTTTGTATGTTCTATATGTTTGCTTTTGTGCCAGTGCTATATTGTTTATATCACCAGGGCTCTTAAATGTCAATCTCTCCAGCATTGCTTCTATTTATTTATTTATTTATCTATCTATCTATCTATTTATTTATTTATTTAATTTTGCTCGGAAATGTTTTGGCACTTTGGCAAACAAAAAAAAAAAAAAAAAAAAAAGAAAAAAAAAAACTAAAGGAAAAGCCAACCAAACAAAAAAAATCTGATATCTTCTGATAAAACAGGGTCAGATGAAAGGGGAGGAGGTCCTCCCCTATCAGTGGATTTGGAAAGTTGTAGGGAGGAGATCAGGGAGGGAGGGTGGGCTTGGGAGGGAATGAGGGAGCGGGATATAGCTGGGATACAGAGTTAACAAAATGTAACTAATAAGAAAAATTAAAAAAAATCTGATATCTTATGAGGTTCCACATAATTTTTAGGATAGTTGTTTTCTGTTTTGAGGAATGATATGGGAATTTGATTGGGATTCTACTGAATCAGTAAATGGCTTTTGGTAAAAAGGGTCATTTTTACAATATTAATTTTATTAATTTAAGTACAGGATGTATTTTCCATTTTGTAATGTCTCCACTTCATTCTTCAAGAAATTTAAGTTTTCACTGTAAGGGTGCTTCCCCTCATTGGCTAGGTTTATTTCTGGATACTTCATTTCTTTGAGGCTGTTGAGAATGGGAAGGTGTCCATGATTGCTTTCTCTGTATATTTGACGTTAGTGTACAAAAAGCTATTGATTTGTACAAGTTGATTCTGTTTCCTGCCACTTTGCTGAACTTGTGTTTTCTTTCTAAGAGTTTTCTGGGACCTCTTGTGCACATTATCATCTGCAAATAGGAATACTTTTATTTTTTCTTTTCCTGCTGTAACCTTTGATGTCCTTCTCCTGCGTATTGCTGTACATACGGATTACTATTGTGCTGAGCATAATACTAAAACAGAGGGAGACGGTGGGCACACTGCCTTGTTTTTATTTTCTGTGTGGTTGTGTTAAGTTTTTCTCTATTTAGAATGATGTTGGTTGTAGATTTCTCATATGTAGCATTTGCTGTGTTGCTTATGTTTCCTCTAGTCCTACTTTTCCTTTCTTTTTTTTAAATATTCATTATATTTTATCTTTAATTTATTTACTTTTTTATTTTTTACAATCTGCTCAGTTTATATCCCAATTGTAGCCCCTTCCTCATCTCCTCCCAGTCCCACCCTTTCCCCATGTTCCCTCCATGTCCCTCCCCAAGTCCACTGATAGGGGAGGTCCTTCTCCCCTTCTATCTGACCCTAGCCTATCGGGTCTCATCAAGAATGCTTGTATCTTCTTCCTCTGTGGCCTGGTAAGGCCACCCAGCTGGGGGAAGTGAGCAAAGGGCAGGCTACTGAGTTCATGTCAGAGACTGCCCCTGCTGCCCTACTAGGAAACATTGAGACGGAGCTGCCTATTAGCTACATCTGAGCAGGGGACCTAGGTCCTCGCCATGGGTGGTCCTTGGTTCATCAGTTTCTGTTGGACCCTCTGAGCTCAGATTTGTTGGCTCTGCTGATCTTCTTGTTGAGCTCCTGTCCTCTCTGTGTCCTTCTGTCCCCACACTCTTCCATAATACTCCCTGCACTCTTCCCAAAGTTGGTTGTGAGTCTCAGAATCTGCTTTGATCCTTTGATGAGTGGAGTGTTTCAAAGGACATCCATGGTAGGTTCCCATCCTATTCCTTTTCTTCCACGGCATCTGGTGTCTATCCTGTTTGCCCTTCTGATTGAGAATTAAGCATTCTTCCCAGGGTCCTCCTTGTTATTTAGTTTCTTTAGTTCTGTGTATTTTATTATGGTTATCCTGTATTATACAGCTAATATCCACTTATAAGTTTGTATATAAGTGAGTATATACTGCACGTGTCTTTCTACGTCTGGGTTTCCTCACTCAGGATGATCTTTTCTAGTTCCATCCATTTGCCTACAAATTTCATGATTTCCTTGTTTTTAATAGTTGAGTAGTATTCCATTGTGTAATGTACCACAATTTCTGTATCCATTCTTTGGTTGACGGACATCTAGGTTGTATCCAGATCCTGGCTATTACAAATAAAGCTGCTATGAACATGAACATAGTTGAACGAATAGTCATTTTTGAATTGTGGAGCATCTTTCGGGTATATGCCCAGAAGAGGTATAGCTGGATCTTGAGATAGCGCTATTCCCAATTTTCTGAGAAAGCACTAGATTGACTTCCACAGTCACCAACAACAATGGAGGAGGGTTCCTTTTTCTTCACATCCTCTCCAACATGTGTTGTCACTTGAGTTTTTGATCTTAGCCATTCTGAATGGTGTATGATGGAATCTTTAAAAAAAATAATTTATTTAATTTGATTTTATGTACATTAGTGTGAAGTTGTCAGATCCCTTGGAATTGGCATTACAGACAGTTGTGAGCTGCCATGTGGGTGCTGACAATTGAACCCACATCTTTTGCAAGAGCAGACAATGATCTTAACCATAACTGAGCCATCTCTCCAGCCCCTGTAAGATGGAATTTTAAAGTCATTTTGATTTGCATTTCTCTGATGACTAAGGACATTGAGTATTTCTTTCGGTGTTTCTCCACCATTCGATTTTTCTCTCTTGAGTATTTTCTGTTTAGCTTTGTACCCTATTTTTAATTGGATTATTTGGTTTATTGGTGTTTAATTTCTTGACTTCTTTATGTACTCTGGATATTAGTCCTTTGTTGGATGTAGAATTGCTGATATTTTCCCAGTCTGTAGGCTATTGTTTTGTTCTGTTGGCAGCACCCTTTGCTTTACAGAAGCTTTTCAGTTTTATGAGGTCCCTTTTATTAATTATTGATTTTAGAGACTGAGCTGTTGGTATTCTGTTCAGGAAGTAGTTGTCTCATGAGCCAATGAGTTCAAAGTTCTTCCCCAAAAGTTTCCTCTAACAAATTTAGTGTGTCTGGTTTTATGTTGAGGTCTTTGATCCACTTAGACTTTAATTTTATACAGGGTGATAAATATGGATCTATTTGCATTTTTCTACATTTAGACAACCAGTTAGACCAGTATCTTTGTGGAAGATGCTATCTTTTTTTCATTGTATGGTTTTGACTTCTTTGTCCAAAATGTGGTGTCCATAGGTGAGTGGGTTCATTTCTGGGTTTTCGATTTGATTCCATTGATCCATCAGTCTGTTTCTATGTCAGTACCATGCAGTTTTTTATTACTGTTGCTCTATAGTACAGCTAACAAACACCTTCAGCAAAGTGGCTGGATACAAAATTACCTCAAAAAAATTAGTAACCCTCCTGTATACAAAAGATAAATGGGCTGAGAAAGAAATTAGAGAAACAACACCTTCCATAATAGCCACCAAAACAATAAAATATCTTGGTGTAACTCTTATCAACCAGTGAAAGACTTCTATGAAAAAAACTTTAAGTCTCTTGAAGAAAGAAATAAGTATCAGCAGATGGAAAGATCTCTCATGCTCATGGATCGGTAAGATTAACATTGTAAAAATGGCCATATTACCAAAAGTAATCTACAGATTTATTGCAATTCCTATCAAAATACCAACACAATTATTTACAGACCCTGAAAGAACAATTCTCATATTCATATGGAAAAACAACAACAACAGCAAAAAATCCAGAATAGCTAAAACAATCTTGTGCAATAAAAAAACAAATTCTTCTGGAAGTGTCTTTATTTCTGATCTCAAGCTGTACTATAGTCCTGCTTTTCTAGAGATTTTTTTGTTTCATGAAAATGTGTTGGATCTTGTCAAAGACTTTTTCTGCATTTATTGAGATGATCATATTATTTTCTCCTTTAAGTCCATTCATTTGATTTATATTTATTGACATGAATGGTGAGCCATCCCTGCCTCCTTGGGATAAAGCAAACTTGGTCATGGTAGATAATCTTTTAATTGTTTGTGTGTGTGTGTGTGTGTGTGTGTGTGTGTGTGTGTGTGTGTGTTTACCTGGTTTTGGTATTAGAGTAATACTGGCTTTAAATAAAAAAGGACTTTGTGAGTGCTCCTTTTTATTTTAAAACATTTCTATTTAAAAATAATTTAAGTAGGACTGGCTTTAAATTTTCTTTTCAATAAGATAAAATTCTGTGAATCCATCTGGGCCCGGACTACTTAAAATTAGAAGATATTTTATAACTCTTTTCCCTCTATGTTTTTATGAGTTTATTTAAGTTGTTTATAACTTCTTGGGTTGCTTTTGGTAGTCTGGACATATCTAAAGTTTTATTTCTTTTTTATTTTCTAACTTTATGATATACAGGCATTCACTTATGATATTCTGAATTTCTTTGGGTCTGTTGTGGGGGTCTATGTTCATTTCTGATCTGTTAATTTGGGTTACCTCTTTCTCTTCGGTTAGTTGGGCCAAGGTTCTTGTCAATCTTATCTTCTCAAAGCACCATCCCTCAGAGAAGTTAATGCTCCATATTGTTTACTTCTTTTATCTTTCATTAATTTCTGTGCTGATATTTTTACTGGCATCTACTGGATTTGGTTTTGATTTGATCTTGTCTCTCCAAATGTTCGAGGTGAACCATTAAGTCATCTACCTGAGTTCTTTCTGACTTTTTGATGTCGACATTTAGAGCTATAGGTTTCCCTGGTAGGACTGCTTTTTCTGTTTCCTAGAGATTCATTGTGCTGTGTTTTCATGTTTGCTTACCTCCAGGAGATTTTTTTTCTTTTTTGATTTCCTCTTTGTCTCATTCATCATTCGGCAATAAATTGTTTAATCTCCATGAGTTTGCCTCCATAAGGCAAGCCTGTATCTTTTGATTGGAGTTTTGAGGACATTGTATTTAAAGTTGTTACTGAAAGGTGTGTGCTGAGTGCAGTCACTGAAGTGTTGTTGTTGTTGTCTCGGTAGTACTTTGTGTTCTGGTCACTACAACTTCATTTGTTTTCGTTCTACAGTTTCTTGCTCATGTTTATACCTATCCTCAGCCAATGGTTTTACTCCCAGTGATTTGGTTAGGCTTGGTCTTCTGGATAGATTTTTTTTTTAGCTGGTTATATTGTGGCAATTTTTTCTTTCCCTTTCAACTATAATGAATCATTTTACTTGGTACCTTATTCTGAGTTGGCAGTCCTGGTTTTTGCAGAACTTGAAATGCATTGCTTGCAACTCTGAAAATTTCTACTCAGAAGTCAGCTGTTATTCTAATATTTATTTGTATGTCACTTGTGATTTTCTCTTGTAGAGTTCAATGCTCTTTCTTTGTTCTGTATATTTAAGAGTTTTAATTATGATGTGGTGTAAGTAATATATGTTGTGATCTTACTTGGTGTTCTGTATGCTTTTTTCTGTGTGTATGGCTGTGTCTCTTCTTAGTTTTACCCTGTAGTCTGATCTATGCCACTGAACCAGTTTTTTTCTCCCTTTTCTACGTCTACAATTTAAAGTTTTGGTCTTTCACCATATCCCACATTTCTTATATTCCTCATCCTCTCTCTCCTTCTCTGTGTTTTACATGCTACTTACTTGTTCAGTCTGTTTATTCTGCTTTATAGTCAACTCCCATTATTCTATCTTCTGCTTCATTCATTGTACTTTTAAAGCTTTCCCTTGAGTTTTCTAGTTGGGTCGTTGGGTTTTTCAGTTCCATCTTCTTTTCAGCTTGATTTCTTTTCAATGTTTCTATCTCTTTATTGAACTCAGTTTTTCAGTCCAGGGCTGTTTTCATCATTTCAACCAGCCTTATTTATTTGTGTTTTCTTAGGCATCACCAAGGCATTTATTCTTATTAAGTTTATTTTCTTTATGTTTGTTGGTATGTTTCTTTGTGTCTTCCTTAAACTCCTTGAATACTCTGATAGAAATATCTGTTCTGAGGTTCATGTATGTAAATCTCACTATGGAACATTCCTATAGGAATTATGGATCTTGGGAGCTGGGTTATTTTCTTCATCTTTCATATTGTTTATAGTCTTGTGATGAGGTCTGGGCACATGTACTTTTTT
Organism: Rhombomys opimus; assembly: GCA_010120015.1. Classification (NCBI taxonomy): domain Eukaryota; kingdom Metazoa; phylum Chordata; class Mammalia; order Rodentia; family Muridae; genus Rhombomys; species Rhombomys opimus. The sequence goes on along the minus strand of REGO01000013.1, from coordinate 9,026,832 downwards.
CGTAAGATCTGTGTCTGATATGAAGACAGCAGGCTGGGAAAGAGCACAGGCTATTCTTGCTGGGTTGTACACGATGGTTAGATAGAGCTTAGATATAAGGTCAGGTGAATATAGGGACTGGCATACAGAGTATGCATCCTGTTCTCAGCCTGGAGTTTGGAGTATTGAGGAAGTTACCTTTGAAAGGAGGATCATCCAGACTCACTTGGCTAGGCTCAGGCACTAAGTGTTGTCTGCTGGGTGGAAAAGATGAATGTGGCACATCAGGGGTGGGCAGGTTGTGAACAGGCACTGCTGGAGCCTGGAGCTTAAGAGCAGCACAAGCATCTGGCACTTCCTCAGACAACAAGGAATAGCACTACCTCAGGATCCAGCCATACCACTCTTGGGCACATAGCTCACATACACAATAGGGACATTTGCTCAACAATGTTCATAGCAGCTTTATTCGTAATAGCCAGAATCTGAACTGACGAATGGGTACAGAAATTGTGTTACATTTACACAATGGAAGACTACTCAGCAATTAAAAACAGGAAATCATGAAATTCGCGGGCAAATGGTGGGAACAGAAAAAGATCATCCCGAGTGAGTATTCCCAGAAGCAGAAAGACACATATGGTATATACTCACTTTAAGTGGATATTCGACTTATAATATAGGATAAACATACTAAAATCTGTACACCTAAAGAAGCTAAGCAAGAAGGAGGACCCTGGGTAAGATGCTCAATCTTCATTCAGAAAAGCAAATGAGATAGACATCAGAAGAGGGAGAAAACAGGGAACAGGACAGGAGCTTACCACAGAGGGCCTCTGAAAGACTCTACCCTGCAGGGTATCAAAGCAGATGCTTAGACTCATAGCCAAACATTGGGCATAGTGCTTGGAATCTTATGAAAGAAGTGGGAAATAGTAAGATCTGGAGAGGACAGGAGCTCCACAAGGAGAGCAACAGAACCAAGAAATCTGGGCCCAGAAGTCTTTTCTGAGACTGATACTCCAAATAAGGACAATGCATGGAGATAACTTAGAACTCCTGCACAGGTGAAGCCTATGGAAGCTCAGTGTCCAAGTGGTTTCCCTAGTAAGGGGAACAGGGGCTATCTCTGACATGAACTCAGTGGCTGGTTCTTTAATCACCTCCCCCTGAGGGGGGAGCAGCCTTGACAGACCACAGAGGAAGACAATGCAACCACTCCTGATGAGTCCTGACAGGCTAGGGTCAGATGGAAGGGGAGGTCCCTATCAGTAGACTGGGGGAGGGGCATGGGAGGAGAAGAGCGAGGGAGGGTGGGATTGGGAGGGAATGAGGGAGGGGATACAGCTGGGATACAAAGTGAATAAATTGTAATAAAAATAATAAAAAAGAAAAATATGAAAAAAGGGCAGCACAAACAGAGGTGGCCTGACTAGGCGCCAGTGTAGTCTGTTAACAGTTGTTTGATTCTGATACAAAGCTTTAACATACTTTCTGGGAATCGCAGAAGTGAGCTCTGCTATGAATGTATGATAAAACATTTTTGTTGTTGTTGTTTTATCTTCTGTATCTTCAGGTAGGAGTTCCTGATAGATTAGTTGAAATACTGGGAATCAGAGAAATTGGGGGATTTGGGCCTGAACAAATAGAAGGATTAAGAAATCAGTCATCATTGCTCATTTTCAGTATGAGGTTTGTGTAGTTCTCTGCAGTGAATCACAGATAAGCAGGAGGCCCTCAGCCTGTCTTCCTTAGGACACCATCTCTCACTAGGAACCTGCTTGCCTGGGAGCTTTCTCTTTTACAGTTCAAACCCCATGTGTCAGAAGAGAAGGAGGAAATCTTCAGGTTCCAGGAGGATGGGAGAATTAGAGTGTGTACTATGTTAGTTAGATGAAGGGAAGGGATCCAACTATCTAGAGTATTAGCAAAGGCAAAGATGGGACAGGGATTTTTCATGATTAAGGTCCATAAAAAACAGTGTTTGGTGTTATGTTGTTTTACCAGATGTTTTGTTTGTTCTCAAGTTCAGTGCCCGACTTTACAAGGTGGAAAATAAACCACTTTGCTTTCACTGCTCTTGAGTCTGCAGTACTCTTCTGAAGCGAGGGTCATTGTTTCCCCCAGAATACAACAGAGTTGAGCTGGTTAAGGGTGATGTTAACTGGATGTATGCCACCTACTGGTTTAGCTTCCTGCTCTTATAAGAACATACCTGAGGTAATCATCTTATAAAGTGAGATAGGTTAATTTGGTTCGCAGTTTCAGAGGCTCCTGTCTATAGGCATATAGCTCTAGGCTTTGGTGAGGTAGTGTGTCACAGTGGTGTCACAGGACACAGAAAAAACATTTACCTCATACCCGGAAAAAACAGAGAAAAGAGGAAGGGGCTACTGAAATTCCTTTTGGGGTTCCCCATCATTAACTGATGATAATTCCCAAAGCCTTATTTCTTAAAGGTATCACTCTCTTTTAAAGTATGACTCTGTGAACCACAATTTTAACACATGAGTGTTGCTGGTGCAGTAACATCCAAATCATGGCAACTATTACTTGTAAAATTTGAAACAACGTATATTCAAGGAATCTCTTTTTAATAATGTATGTTTAGCACCAACTGTCCCCTAAATTTAATATTTAGTAAGAGTTTTATTTTTCCGTGTGTGTGCACATGCATGCATGCATCTTTGCATGTGTGTTGTGCATGTGTGCGTGTGTGTCATTCACGTGTACACATACACATGTGAATGACACGCATGTAAAGATGCATGCATACACACACGCATAACACACATGCACCGATGCAGACATGCATGACACACACATACATGCACACATGCACAACACACATGCAAAGATTCATGTGTACACACACACATACGTGACACACACACATGCACACATGCACGACACATGTGCAAAGATGCATGCGTGAGCACACACACACACGGAAAAAGAAAACTCTTAGTAAATATTAAATTTGCATGTGTGTCATTCACGTGTGTGTGTGTGTGTGTGTGTGTGTGTGTGTGTGTGTGTGTGAGCACATGCATCTTTGTGTATGTCATTCACGTGTGTGTGTGCCTGTGGAGGATCCAGGTTGACGATGCAAAGCTGCCCAGAACACTCAAACACCTTTTTTATTGATTTGATGGAAAAATCCCCTTTAGGATTGACTGCTCCAAGATCTCTCACTCAGTGCCCTTGTCTGGGTGTGGGCATTTGAATTTGGTCCCATCTGCTGTAGGAGGGAGATTCTCCGATGATGGTGGGGCAAGATGCTGACCTCTGAGTACAGCAAAATAATGTTAGAGTAACTTGCTGCTGTGTTCTACTAGCAGAACAGTAGTTTTGGTTTTCTCCTAGGACCACTGCTAGTCTCAGGTTCATTATCACCTGAGCAATGTCAGGCATGGTTTTCCTCTCATGGAGAGGGAGTCAGTTCCAATCAGAGAGTGGCTGCCTGTGGCCACAACTTTCATGCTATTATTTCACCAGCTTAACAGGCAGAGCACCATTCTCTGTGACAGAGCTCGTAGCTGGGCTGGTGCTCATACTTCCCCTCTGGTGCCTCCCTTCCCACACAACGAGCACTTGTCAGTAGGCGTGAAGGCTCTAGGTAGGCATCACCCTGACCTCTTCTTTTCAGGGTTACTCACGGTCGTTACAGAGGACCAGAGTTCAGGTCCCAACATCACACCACACGGCTCACAGCCACCTGTAACTGCAGCTCCAGAAGTCCTGCTGGCCTCTTCCGGCTCCCCAGGCACAGGTATTCACACGCATCTGCACACACACACGCACACGCACACACACACACACTTGTTGGATACTCCCACGGTGGAGGACGCAGAGTTTCCCTTTTCATGGCTCCAAGCAATCCTTTCGGCAATAGTTTGTAGAAGATATTCAGTAGCTGTTAAATAAATCAATATCCACAAGCAGATAAAGCGGAGAAGCTGAGGTTAACCCAGGCTTGAGAAATTACTATTGTAATTTATGTAAGATTGCAGACTGTCTATTGCTTCAGATATCCACCTAGGTCCCTAGAGCGCATTCCCGTGGATCGGGAAGGAGGTTTTACATACACCACCTTACCTTATCAGGTTTATGTAGGACTGTTCAAGTACAGATCTTTCCCCATATGTTGTGGGCACTGAGCTAAAGTTAAGAGCTTGCAGCAAAGGGCAGCCCTTAGGTAAGACAGTCCTCCTCGATGGTCTCCTCCTGTCTTTGATGTCGTGCCCTTTTTATGATGTCACCTTATTAACATCTTAGGTCACAGGTAAATGTGGCTCCTGAATTGCTTTCCACGGCTACCAGGTCAATGAACAGCCTGATGGTCTAGAGTGTCTCCACCACCTTGTCTAAAGCAGGGCATGCTCCAGCAATGGCAGCTCAGGGTCACTTTAGCAATTGGAAACAGTGACCAAGCAGCAAATTGTTGGCAGGGGAAATCCAGACAGAAGGTAGCTTAAATTGATGGCTCTGCAGAGGCCAAAAGAATTTGAAGCACGATTGGCCTGGGTATTTGTTTGGCCAAATCACCTTTATAAAGAACTGAGATGTCCAAAGAAGGTCTAAACTCTAGATCACATTTAAAAAAAAATCTAGAATAAGGAATTCTAAAAGAAACTTGGCTTCCCTCGTGGGAAGAAACTGGTTTATTCCAATGAAAGCCTTCTTTAGTTCCAGATTTCTGAGTCTTCATAAATATCGCTGTTCTCCCACAGCCCAAGGAACTCATTACCTCGTCTTTGCTCGTGTGTTAGGCAAAGTCAAAAGATCTCATGCATAATTTACATAACTTTAAACTGTATTTGATTTTTCAGCTCCTTAACAGATGAGGTTCTGTCTTGATAAACTCACTGCCAAATGGAACACTGAGTGGAGAGTATGTCGAACACTGATGACCTCTTGAGCTTCACGGATGCACAGCCCAGCCCACTGGAGGGTGACTTGTTTCCCGCTCAGGATGGCAGGAATGAGTGCCAGCCAACACTCACTCGCTGCCACTGCTCCGCATTGTAAAAAGGGATCTCCTCAGCCCAGTAAAGCACTCAAATTCAAGATGAGAATGTAGTGGCTTCCTTTGCTTTCTATTGCCACGGGGAGGAGAGTGTTATCTGGCTTCCACATCCTATCCACAGTCTGCCCGGGAAGGAAGCCAGCTTAGGAACCAGAGGTAGAAACCAAGCAGAGACCATTGAGGAACGTTACTTCCTGGCTCGCTTTTTATGTCTTGCTCAGTTTGCTTTCTTATGCATGCCAGGGCCACCTGCCTAGGAAGGGCACTTCCCACAGCAGGATGAGGCCTCCCACATCAATTATCAGTCATGAAATAAATGCCCCACAGATTTGCTTACAGGCCAGTCTGATGGATGTAATCCTCAGTTGATATTCCTCCTTTCCAGATGACTCAAGTTTGTGTCTATTTGACAAAAAGAAAACAGAACAGAAACAGAAACAAACAAACAAAAAAAACCAACACAAACAACAAATAAACAAAAGAACAAACACCAAAACCAGCCCATATACCTGGATTCCACTTAGTGCTTATGGCTTCTACAACCCGTAACGCTGAATGGTACATTAAACTACTTAAGATGGCAGGCTTGGTCAGTGCTGTGTGCGACCTCACTGGCTAGTGCTTCTTTGTCATGGCCAGCAACTTCACTCAGTAAAGATGGATGAGTCCAGCTTAGATATGACGGGATATAACTGACACCATCATCTCATCTTGCGGCCAGCGTTCTCTCTGGCTCTTGCCTCCATTTCCTGGTTACCATCGTTCACGTAATCTCAGGCACTGCCGGGCTTTCCCATTGCCTGTGGGGTGAAGGCAGTATTCCTCAGACTGGAGTCTTACTTCCTCCTTCTGTTTCTGTACAAGCCCTGTCGCTGCTGTGGCTATGGCTTTACCGAGCTGCTTCTAGCTGTGTGTACATATCAGAAATGGCCTCTCCCTCCCCCTGCCTTGGTCTCCTCTGTTCCCATGCTGTTTACTCTCCCAAGGTCTTGCTGCTTCTGGCTAAATGTGCTCTCTCTCCCCTCTTCTGGCATGCCTCTCACCAGTCAGCAGACTTCTAAAAACCCATGGCTCTCTGGAGGTTCTTCTCTGGCTATAGCCTGTCCCAAACCCCTTGTTTTTGTCCTGTCTGTTGTCCTGCAGTCATCATGGCAACCTAGTTTTCAGGACCTAGTTTATTGCAGAGGTGTGTAACACACATAGATGATAATGATGATGATGATGGTGGTGACAACAACGATGACAGGTAAAACACAGTTACTTCTTGTCCCACAAAGCTTGGAGGTAATTTGGATAGCCCTTTAAATTTAAAAATGAATCCTGATTCTGCATTAGAAAGATATGAATGAGCCTATATCTTTGGGAAGCATTTCTCTTCTTAAGAGACTCACTTAATCTATTTATAAAATAAGAATTGTGATGACCAGTGAGATGGCCATGTGCTTCCACCAAATCTGATGACCCAAGGAACCCACACAGTGGAAGAAAAGAACTGACTTCCACAAGATGTCACACACATGTACATGTCCACACACAAATAAGTGTAACTTTGAAATAACAGCAATGGCATCTAATCACAGTGTATCCGCGATTTCTCAGGGCTCACCATCCTGCCATGCATATTCCAGTGGTGTCCACACAACACTCTTAGATATAGCATCGCAGGTCGTTCCGGGAACATATGGGAGAACTGTGCATCTGACAGGCAGATGGCAGAGCCGTCCCCTCCTCTGGGTGCAGCCCACTCACACCTTTGCCTGCAGGTCAGCGCACCCCGGCTCTACCAGCGCAGGTACCCGTGGGAAGCAGTGTGGGCATCTTGTACACAAGCCATTAGCGTGGAAGCTTCCAGGCAAAGTGAGCAGAGGTTGTCCTGTTGCTGTGTTGTGCTACATTAGTGGCAGAAATCAAAGGGCTCCCAGCTTCAGGCTGTGAAGATAGTGAGTGAAGGGCAGAGGCGTCAGAGTTTTGCTTCTTGAAGACTCACACAGTAGGACTGCTTGCTCAGAAGCCTTCCATGGTCTACTCAGGAACGCACATAGACCTGTGTGTCCAAGGAGCTTTGTCTGTATCTCTCAGTTTTTTCCCCAGGGATGCTGTCAAAGAGCTAGCAGGCATTTTTAATGAACTGAGAATCATTTCCAGATTGGCAAGCAGACTACCTCAATTTGTTTAGAAACAAATACCTTAGAATCTGAAAGTACTATAAATTTTCATATACGACGGTGGTTGCCATACCCAGACACCCAGTAAAGCTGTGAAAGTTGGGAGTCTACTGCGGATGGCAGGCATGCTAATAAGAATGTGGCCTGAACTATTTAGTTTTAATTTTATGTCTTCCCCTGGAGAGAAGGAACCTTTGCTTCACTTTTCCAGTGTAGGAAAAATAAAGGAGAAACATTTCCACCTTCCTTCTGGCAGCAGAGTTTGGGAGATGGCGCTGAGCATGACAGTAACAAGTTGTGCCTGTGTGGGACTCAGACCTGTAAGGACCAGGTGTGGACAGGAGGTAAACCAGATTCTTAAATCATCAGCTCAGAAGTCACATTGCAGCTGGATGTTTTCCTTTGCATTTCTGTCTCTTCTGAGTTATTCATAGCTGCCAAGGCCCGAGTAGAAGGTGGGGTTTTTAGTTGCCACCCTAAACCACCAGACCAAAATACAAGTCAGAAAATCAAACACTGTAAAACTGACTTTGCACTAACAACACGTTCAGTGAAGGCCAAAAGTAGGCAGAGTGCTTGCTGAGAAATGTAAGAACTGGTCTGCAATAAGGACATGGGCTTTAAGAAGATTGTTTCTTGCACATGCTTTAGCTTGGTTCTGAGACCTCCTCCAAAGCCCTACAAGTTAGAAGGTGGGCTCCCCAGCTCTGTGCTGCTAGAAAGTGGTCTCCTGTCAGCAAGGACATACCTTTGAAGGGGATTTCTCAGTTCTTGATCTTTGGCTCTAAGATCTGCTGCCCTCCTTTGTCTAAAATACCAGAGTTATTCTAATCCACCTTGGACTAGAACCTCTGAAATAATCTTTTTTTTTTCTTTTAGAGATTATCTTAAGTATTTTATCATAGCAACATAAAGTTGTCTAATACATTCTTCTTTCAGAGACAGGAAAAAGTGGTTAGTCTAAAGAACATAGAGATTTGCCAAATCTTTGCGTATGGATTTGGAATTGCTCAAAGACCTTTGCCATAGCCCTAAATGAGGACAGCCATGCCCAGAATAGGCTATAAGCCCAGCCTGGCCCAGGCAGAGGAAAACGGAAGTTCCATCCAGGACAGTAAGTCTTGTTTTTAGAGAAGCTGTGCCTTTGTCTTCCTTGAGGTGAGAGCTGGCCTGGGGCGGGGGTAGAGACTGCTGAACGCTGCTCTTAGATATTCTGCCAGGACAGGAGCATATCCTGGGTGTGGGGAGAGGAAGGGCAGGGAGAATGTTCCCTTCCAACTCACACCTTTTCCTTGTCCCCAAGCACTTCTCTTCCTTACACGACAATAACACCTCCCACCCCTTCAGACAGAATTTGCAAGCTGCTCATGTGGAATAAAAATATCCAGGCCACCTAAAGGCCAACATGTGTACAACTATGAGTGAAATGTGACTATCATTCAGATTGTCTTTCTGCTCTCAATGACTGGCCTGTTGCCACCCACACCCTTGCAAGGACACAGCTACCTGATATGTATGAGTGACACACGGAGAGTCATGGCTATGCACCTGGGAGGGAGCCACAAAAGCAGATCTGGTCATTGTAGAAACCACAGTGCACACACTGTTTCTGAAAACATCGTGCTAACATTGATTGACTGAAGGAGACACCTTTCTGTAAGTATGACCCGATGTTTTTAGAGCTTGCATTTGACAGGTTACTTTTCATCTATTCTTAGGGGTCAGCGGTGAGCTGATGTTCCCAAATGTGGAGACCAGATCACTCTCCTTACCCTTCTCCCTGACTTTCGAGGTTCCCTAGAATGAGATCACAGGAGCCCAATACTAAGTAAGTCATCAAGGAAGGGCTTCCTTGTGATAAACTCTGGGTGATCTTTGAGGCTATAAAAGGAAGGTCGTGTTGAGTCTGAGATCACAAAGAAAATTCCTTGGGAAATAAACTTTTCTGAGTGATATGAAAGGCACAAGTCAGAGAAGTCAAAGAGATAGCCCCATCAGCTCAGCATCAATGGAAAATTCAAATCTATTGGCATTGTCGTTGGCAGAGCTCCTGGTGATTGACATGCACGGCTCTCTTGGAAGAACTGTGAGGAAATGTCATTTCCAAAGTTAAATAGCTGGAATCTCTATGGCCAAGGGATGGTGGCAGGTGGCGGACCACACACAGCAGGGGCCTGGCTTGGCATTTAGCTCAGTTACACCAACACACCGAACAAAGATATTTAAAAAGGAAGAGAAAGAAAGAGACGTGAGGCCACTCTATTGCTTAGAAAACCGAAACCATACTGCACACACCCACCCAGCAGAAGGAAAAGCTCTTTTTACGTCTCACCTGAATTTGTATCCTCTCTTTAAAGACAAGGAAGGAAGAAAGGTTTCTGGAGAATAGGTGGTGTGACTAGAAGGTGAAAGAGGAGCCATCTCCTCTTTTCAGCGTCTGGGGCAAAATGACTACCTGGGCTTGCAATGTTCTCTAGTGAGGAGAGGAGAGGAAAGGACAGTTCAGAAAGGCAACCAATGAGTCACATCACAGCACAGGCTGGCCAGTTTCTCAGATTGATTAACAAGATATTAGGAGACTAAAACCAGAGCAGTACTCAGAGGCAACTGAGGGCCAGCCTTCTTAGGATCTAGATAAAAATTTTGTTCTTAGAATTTTGCATTCTTTTAACAGAAGAAATTAGCCAAAACATGGATGTTTATAAGGATTGGTTTTAAACATATGTATCTAATATATAATGTATATTAGATATTATATTTAATATATATAACATAACATAATATATATAATATACAATGAATATATTATACATTATTACATATATGAATACTTTGTACTAATACAATACTTTGAAGATGTGTGTCTTTGAAGAATAATAAATATTGAACCCAATTGTTAATGTGAAACTCCTAGAAGGAAGCATTAGAAAATGAGATATGTATTTATGGTTTTGGAATTAGTACTGTTCTGCGTTTTTGTTTTGTTTTGGTTTTTTTTTTTTTTTTTTTTTTTAAGAAAACTTGCATTAAAGAGTATGTTTGGGGCCAAAGGTGTATGTAGCTCAGAGGCAGAGCATAGAGTGTCTGAGACTCCAGTACTACCAGGAGGAGGAGGAGGAGGAGGAGGAGGAGAAGAAAAGGAGGAGAAGGAAGATGACGAAGAGGAACAGAGGAGGAGGAATAGAGGTATTTTAGCATGTTGCAATTTGCTTGGGACTTTAGTTTGGCTTCAAGACTGGAGTCATTTCACAGATATTGAAGGGAGTCATACATTCCTGAGCAGCTGTGAATATTTCTTCACCTCTCTCCCTGGTGGTGTGTCTTGCTAGAGAAAATTACACTGGGCAGCCAGGAATTGCTTGGATCCTAATTGTAACATTGCTTTATCTTACATACACTGACACTCTTCAAAACTGTTAGGTAAAATGTCCTGTTATTTATGGCTGCCCCGGATATTTCTCCAAAACTAGGTCCTTGAAAACCTTCATTTTATGATGCGTGCAGATTCTGTGGCAGTGAGTTTAGAATGGACACAAGGGATGTCTGTCTGTTCCTTGGAGCTGAAGACTGTGGCTGGGTGAGCTTGGATCACTTTATGTTTTGGTAGTTTTCAAGGTGATTTCACATTTATTTTTACATAAAAAGAGTACAAAACATATCTATATGTATGTGTATATGCGTACATACCTGTATACATATGTGTATCCACATGCAAAATATTATTTGCAAATCCAAAACTGCAGCTACTGAAAGATGATAAAATTAAGAGCCGTGGCTGATAGCAGAAACTTTGCTGCTTTCTGAGGCCGTGGAACAGAACTGTTAAATCCCGAAATGAGCCTATATAGAGAGTCCTATCTGGAATGGCTGATGGAAGGGGAGAAAGTGCCATGTCTCTGTATTTGTACCTGACTTCATGGAAATATCACCTCTCTCTGAATGCTGAGAACCACTAAGAACAACTTGTTTCTTTTTTATTGTTAATGTTTTTTATTTTCTTTTTGAGAATTTCATAGCTGAATTTGTGTGCTTTCATCATAAACCCCAGCCAGCCAGCCCATCTCCAACTCCTTCTAGAGCCCATCCCAATAATCTCCTTCCCTCCTTGCCAACTGTACATCCTATCCTCTTTCTTCACCGAGTCTGCTTAGAGCTGCCCATGTGTGTGTGGGTGTGGGGCCACCCACTGGAACTTGGGCACTCCCCCACAGTAAAATTACTCTTCTTCCCCTAGCAGCCATCAGTTGCCAATAGCTTTTGTACTAGAGTTTGTGTCTCATAAACCCCTCCCCTATCCATGGTGAAAGTTTGACTACTTTGAACTTGTGTGTGCCCCATGCAGATAACCAGAGCTGCTGTGAGTTCACGTGTGCAAAGGCCACATTATGTCCAGAAGATCTTGATTCTCCACTGGCCTGGGCCTCTCTTTGTTCAAAAGCAAATTTTTTAAAAAGTAACAAATTTTTATCTTAAGTGTTAGAGAAAAATCATATCTCATCCTATTACAATTATTTTCATTTTCCCCTTTTAATTTTTTTTTTACTACATCTGTGATTGTTAGATACACTTAACACATGTTTTTCTGGGTTTTGCCATTTTTCTTTGACAGATGGCAAAGAGAATACATTATGTAGAGCACAGGCTTTAACACTTTGTAAAGTTCATTTAAATCATGACTTATGAGACATAAACACCTTTTGTACTTAACTTGCACAAAGCTTGATTTCGTGGACTGGAAGTTACTGGCAGTGTCAAAGTCAGCAGCAACAGAAGTCTGTTTCGTTAGGTCGGTAAGAGGACTGAACAGGGAAAAGCACGTTTCCTGCTCACGAAGGGTTCGGTGACTAGTGCCTCTTACGGTCCGCACCATCCTCACGTTTTGTCTATATTTTCATCTGTCATTAAAATGCTTATATGTTTTCTGATGGTACTTTGCAATACCAGGAAAGAACAGTTAAATAATTCCAAAGAGACTAATGCCAGCAGACTCCAGACTTCTTTCAAAGGCACTCACAGGCTCTGAAATCCAGCAGCCTTGTTCTGAGGTCCTGGGTCTGCTTTATGGGTATTATTGGTGCTATTTGTCATTGCATCAATGCATTATGTATTGATCCTTGAAGATTTGAGTTTCCATCCTGTACAATTGCCCTATAGCATTCACAATGATAGTTATGATAAAGACTTTAATATTCTTTTCCAACCCAATACAGAAAGTATTAACATGGAACGGCTGCTCAGAGGAGAGCCAGTTTTCCTTGCTGGTGCAGCCTTTGATGTGTAGACCATCCTGCAGGGAAAAGTTATACCTCCAAGGGTGTACAGAGCAGAAACTGTACTTGTTAGGGGGGAAAGGCACCAAGCTGTGTAGCAAAGGGGCATCTAGGAAGGAGAAAGCCATTGAGGTGAATATGATCAAAATGCATTGTGGGAAATTCTAAAAGAACTAATAAAAATGAGAGGGAGAGGGAAACAGAAAAAAGGGAGAGAGAGATAAAAAAAGAAAAAAAGAGAGAGATAGAAAGGGATAGAGAAACACACACACACACACACACACACACACAGAGAGAGAGAGAGAGATGGAAGAAATGACCAAGACCAACTCCATTATAATGCAGACATTAGATGTTTTAGAAATGATATCAACTTTTTCATCTTTGAGAACTAAGAACTCATTCTCATAAACAGCTACCTAATTCATAGTCCTAAATATATGACGTTCGGGATGAACAGAAGCCGCAGTGATAGGAAAATGAACAGCAGCCACTTGGGACTAGAGGAAGGAAGGAATGCAGTGACTCCAGAGTGCCTTCAGGCCAGAACAACCCTCTGTGGATCAGGGGCCGCATGTTCTCACATGTTCCTCAAAAGTCACACAATGGAGAGTTCCAAGTCAGCGTTCAACACAAACTCAATGTAGTGGCTTCCATCTTAGTGGGGTGCTTGTGATTGCGTGTGTGTTTTCATAGGCGAGTGTGCATGTATATGAATGCACATGTGTGCATGTGTATATATGGGAAATCCTTGTTCCTTTTGCTCAATTTTTCTGTGAACTCAAAATGACTCTTAAACATTTTTTTAAAAGGTACCTCAGGTGAATTTCTTTAGCCAGTAATACGGAAAATGAAAGTTTACCACTCAGAACAAGAGCTTCATTTGGAGAAGCCCACTAGGGAATCAAGGGTTCAGTTGGCAGAATGATTCCAGTAAGGACAGCCCTGCTGAGAGGACTGTGAGTGCTTCATTGAGAAAGGCAGTTAATCTCCCTCTCCAGGTGATGGTTGCAGTTCAGAATCCAATAAAATGCCAGTTGAGAGGGCAGCCAAGAAAGTCTGAGTTGCCCTGGTTGTGCTATGCTAAGAGGCACTCAAAAATAAACCTTGCTTGGTAACACCATTTGATTGACAAGGACATATCTTGTCTGGATCCTGGGTTTGGGGCATCCTGCCTTTCACAGAAAGAACCAACTAGCAGGGGCAGGGAGACTTCTGGTAAAGGTTTGTTACCTGTAAGAAATGATTGGAAGAACTGGACACATCCAATCCACAGAAAATAAGACATGAGGGAGACATACCATGTATTTTACTTCCATAAAGTGGCTGTATAAAGAGGATGAGGGCCAAGCATGCTCACTATGGTCAATGGGGACAAAACAAGAAGTAATAAGCTTAAAGGATGGTAGGACAGACTTAGGTTAAATGTTAGGAAGAATTTAACAGATGTTAGTGATGGCTAGGGACAAAGCATGGGCTAGAGTCGGCATAGTCTCTGGAGATGGCTGATACTGAATTTAACGCTTAGATTAACAGGTTTTAAACCAAGTTCTCTCTGGTGCCTGTAGCCTGATGTGTCACTTGGTCCTATCACTCCGCTTTCCTTGCTTTGGGGATCCATGTGAGTGTGAACATCCATACGTTTGAGGTTTCCTCTTGTGCGTCTTTACATTGTAGTGTCAAGAGAAGGAATGCTTCTTAAGCACATGTCAAAATACATTTATTATATCTGTTATTAGAGAGTTCAGTGTGCTGCTCCATGATTCATGGAATGCACAGCTTCCATCAGACTCTGAAGTGTTTTGCAGAAACATAACACTCAGTAATGTCTAAACAAGCACATGACAGGAACATGAAAACATGCTTTCTAGGAATGAAATCCTTTTATTGCTCTCTCTTTCGCTCTTTCTCTTCTTCTTCCCTTCTTCTTGTTTCAGCCAGCCTGCAGAAAACCCTTCACACCTGGAATCAGTGAACATACGATCCCAAACACTTACCCCCCACTGAAGCTTATTGCAATTTTATCTACCTAAAGATTGGACAAGCTTACTGAATTATTTCTCTGCTCTCTCATTGGCTACAAAGTTTCTAGACCTTGGTACATCTTTTCCTTGAGCCATTAGTTGAAGCTGCAGTAATGAAAGCTTCCTAATGACTCATTTAGCTCTGTGCACTGGAGGCACCCCACATATTACTCCAGCGACACACCCGGACCCATTTAACCGCACACAGAGCTGGGTGTGCCCTTGCAGACAGAGCTCATCTCAGCATTTCTAGTGGTATGTTATGTTCTTCTGACTTCCCATCATCCTGATTAATAGCCCAACCTTCTAGTGTGAAAGCAGGAAAATTATTTGAAAAGTTCCTGTAATGCTGTATATTTGTATTTACCTGAGTGCTTCTAAATGCCATTGCTCATTAAAATAAGGTAAACTGGAGTAAGTCATATAAGAGAGTACTTTCCTGCTATACAAGACAGATTAGAACAGAATTTTTTTGAAAAGTAGCTTATTTTAGAAATAATTCCCAAATTTCAAATAGTGCAAGCTTCTGTTCACAATTATGGATACTGCCATTGGCCTCTGCTTCTGGGAGATCTTCATGCTGAGATGCAAATGCAATCGTGTCTCTGTGGTGGACTTACACCTGTTCCTACTCCCAAAGCAGGTTCCCTGAACAAACAGGATTCCCTAGCAAAAGACTGGAGTTACCTGAGTTTAGATGAGAACCACAGGCCAGAAGAAGAATGGTTTTATATTTAAAGGAATACATGTACTGAGAAATGTTCTTGCAATGTTAATTGAGCCATACTGGGCACAAATTTTAAAAGGGACAGAAACTCATTTTAAAGTCTCAAAGCAGAATATCGTAGATCCAACTCTGTAAAAAGATTACTTGTATGCTGAGGTTACGAAAAATGTCTCAGGTCATAGGGAGAGAGTCATGCATATATCTTTCTACTAATAATTTCTTTAAAGAGTCTCAGCACACACAATCAATCTCCACATATGTTATCATATTATTTAATTTGTGTAATTAATTTTTTCCTGAAATTTCATTAGTTTTTTTTTTTCTATCAAAAAACTAATGAGTGTTGTAGGAAGGTATGGCATGGAACTACTGCGTAGGCATGGTTCATTCTTAACAATATTCATGCCAAGGCTTGATGCTCTGTGTAGTAGAGAGAGCTTTAGGAGGCTTGAATCAAGGAGCCCATTCTCACAAAGGAATGAATGCCGTTCCCACGTGGATGGCTTAGCTGTCTTGACAGCAGGCTCTGGTAAATTGCTTAGTCTGCCCTGTCCTCTTCCTTCTTTCAGGAGCATCTACTGCCTTTTCATGTTCTTCCATAAATTGAAGTAGCATGAGTTCCATGACAGAAACTAGTGCGATTCGGACAGCATGCTTTTGGATTTCTCAATGTTTGAGATAAGACAGACCTCTTTCCTCTAAAAACTGCCTAGGCTTGAACTTTCTGCTACACAGAGAGAAGACTGGGGCTCCTGGCATGAAGAGCACCAAGCAAGGAGCCAGGAGACCCGGACCTTTGCATTGTTTGAGGATCAGGAATTATACAACCCCACATACAAAATACCTGGCATCTAGTTCTGTTTGTACCCCGCTGCCCTTGGAGACCTCTGTCCCTGTGTCAGAATATTTCCATTTTTATATGGGTTGGCTATATAGGTCTGAAATTTTTTCTTGTGATAGCAAAACATTTTCCTTGGCTTTTCTGTTTGTTTGTTAGTTATCTTCTTTGCTTCTTGTCCTGTGTGTTTGTAAAGTCATCGGCCTCTTTGCCGCCTCTAACCATGGTTAGAGTCACCATAGAGCCTCAGGGTTGGTAGCATCCTGGTAGTACGTGAGCCTCCATATGGAGGACGCTTCCAGAGGATCCTTGGGGCAGAGACTGTGAAGAGGAGCAGGGGCATTCTCAAGGCACTGGGCACAGAGGCCTGATCAAGGTGGGCTCCAGCACAGAGCTTTCCCTGGCCCCTAGGAATTAACTGTATAGCAATCAGGGAGAGCAGAGTGCCAGTAGAAGAAAAATATGCAGAATCAAGGGTACCTATGTGGAACCCCTGAATTAGCCAGCCTCAAAGCAGACAAAAACTATTGTGTACTTATGGCTTATTTTCTTCTAAGAGAAGAACTTAGTAAGCATTTTTGACACATGGATGAAGTATGTCTGTGTAGCAGCTGGAATGACACAATGGACCCTAATAGCTTTGGCAGGTTTTTTAGACTATTTTGCACACTACAGTCCTCTCTCATCCCCCGAAGATTTGCCTACAAACCATCACTCCGGGTGATGTTTGGATTTGGATACTTCAGTAAGCAAAATCAAGGGTGAAGAACTTCTAAGGACCCAGGCTTTAAAGGGTATACGCACTTTGTCCTTCCCACACGTTTATGCCTCTGAACATCCAAACTCCACACATAGAAGAGAGATTTCTTCCCAGTTCAGATGAGAAAATTATTTAGGGTAAAAAAGTATCAGACCTCTGGCTTCTGCATGGTAACTTCAATCGTCACCGCTCTGTGGACAGCAAGGACGGTGGGTACAGACAAGGAGTGCACGCTGCCTTTAACTAGAAATTAGCACAGCAGCATTTGACATTCCGAGGGGCCTGTTTCCCTGCTGTGTGCCCGTGGCCTGCACATTTGCCAATAGCAATAGATGAGGCACTAGCACTCTCCCTTGCTTCTTGTGCATTTGCTGTCTTTCGTGTCTTAGATACCGGGACATGAAGGAGGTAGGCGTGTGTGCATAGATGTTTATCGTTTGTAAATAACGTGCAAATTGAACATGCCATTTCTCTGTCAGCTGGGATGGAAATGCTTGATGTCAACGTGTTTCTCTGCAAGGGACCGTCTTTGTGTTTCCCTCACACCATCTTTTTGCTTTTAGTGCTGCTGGGGGGGAAAGGGGGCTAGAGGGAAAAGCCTCTGTGAAACTGGAGAACAGCCACATCCCGAAGGCAACTTTCTTCTCTGGCAAAAGCTAGTAACAAGCCACAGGAACATCACTTTAAATAGATCCATAGCAGGGTTATAAGAGGAAAAAAAAAATAGCTCTTTTTGTTCTTCTACGGCAAAAATCACAACTTCAGCTTGTATTTCAGGATGGATATTTTCACTGTCAGTCCCCAGGACTTGAAAGTAAAGTGGAAATCAATCTCAGATGGATTATCTGTGTGATATAAACATGTGGGCATAAAATGTATAGAGAGTACATATGGCAGGCCCATGTGACATAAACAAGTGGGGCTGAGAAGCATACATGCATGCCGCGATTGATTTGTCAGCTTCCTAGTGAACGGAGCTGAGAGCCCGAGCTCAAGCATGACCTGAGATATGCAAATGCATATAAATACACAAGAAACCCAGATAACACGAGACCAACATCAATTAGAACAATTATGACAACTTCTAGTCATCACGAGGTATTGTTTCAGATCCCTCTTCAAACAGGAAAAGCTTCCAATTGTTCTTAAATCCACTGGCAAATGATGCTCCTTTTGTGGATGTCTGACACAATGAAGCTTTGGTCCCTCCTTTGTATTTGACTGAGGAGATAGAGCTGTAAAGCCAGGAAGGGAAGTTGTATGTGTCCTTCTGCTGGAAGGGGCAGGTTGGGCGGTGCCTGTCATGAGACCCTTCTGTTGTTTTATTACTCAAAATGCGTATTTTGTCATTCCTTACCAAGCCCAAAGCACAAAAGTCAAAGAATTAACACTTTAAATGACTGTCCTGAAGTCTACCAGCTAAGGAATGCAGACCCACCATTTGAACTTTAGTAAATTAATTTCCATGCCTTGGTGATCTACCTGAACAGAACAGAATTTCATATTGGCATTTTTAAATGCACCAGGGTAAAGGGTTACTGGAAATCCACTTTCCTGAGCTGTAGGATTATGTCGTTCATGCTCAAGGCACATTCTGGTTTGCCTGTCCTTTGTCCAGGGCACCTGGCTCTGTGGCAGCTGTGTGCATCTTCTTTTGGTTTTCCCTTCCTCACTGTGGCTGCCGTGGTGGGGACACCTGCATAACAAGCCATGCTGCTGTGCACAGAGAGACTGTTGCCTTATCTTCTGTCTTCACCTTCCCAGGATGCTTACCACGGAACCCTTTAGTCAGGAGTCATAAGTGAAGTTCCTGCATTTCCTGCCTCACAGGGCTACTGACTGGGCACAGAAGTGTAGTGAAGGCGTGCTCTGAGACCCTTGAACTGCGTTTCCATTAGCATGTCAGCCAAACACATGCAAAGTATGTAAGCAAGCAGAGACTGGATGGTGGAAACCAGCTCGGAAGCTCCTTGCTTCAGCACCAAATTCCAGGCATATGGTATGTACCAGGTTTTATCATAGGAGGTATGTCACAAGCCAGCTGTTATAACTGTTTATCAGGAGGTTATGTGATCTCTGCAAGCTCATGCCTTCTCTGCTATCAGGGTTCCTAGCTTCATGGCACCTGCAGCTATATCAAGAGCCACTATGCCCCATGCTCACTCTCCACACACGGCTATTTTCTTTTTACAACCTGCTTTTAAGTATCTCCCAGTCTGTTTTTCTACGATCCTTCTTTGACTAATTTACACATGCTGATTGAATATCAATACCAATAAAACTTTCAGGGGCAAGTCCTCATATATCTCACCTCCATGTTTGAAACTGGAGAACTGATATTTAAACTAAGCTTTAATAAAAGATGTGGTTAGATAATTTTTTATGACACAATAGGCATAGCAAATAAACAGGGGCATTTGCTGACATGTGACTCAGTACCAGCTGACTAGCTGTCCTAGTTTCAAAGCAGCAGTGCTAACGCTCTCTAACATTGCTCACAGACGTGTTCTTTCTCGTTCTCACTGGCCCCCTTCTACGTGTCCTCAGTCCACGCCACAGTAAAGAAAGAGGCCTCTTTAGAGACCTTGTAGTTCTCAGGTCTCAGTTTGCTCATCCGTCAGGCAACGGAGAGCTGGACTAGGGGATGAGGCATAAGTTCCCATCTGCCTCCAGCCGTCTGACTGTGTCTAGCTGGGGCCACCATGTGTGTTATAGACACACAGAATTGAGGGGACAGAATTGCACTGGAGTGGCTGCGTTCTGGAGGAAAACACTGTAGCTTTACAGCATTAGGGTCCTGAGGCTCTCCTGGCCAAAGATGCTTATATTAAAAAGCAACGTACACCCAGAGCTCACCAACTCTCACTAAACACACTCAGTAATTTGAAGTGGCACTTGGGCTTTTCAAGCCCAGTAGGAGAACCTTGCTCTGGACTCAAGTTCTTTCTGTGAAAGAAATGGATTCCCTGTGGAACTGAAGTGTTAGACCAAATTAATCTCTGCTATGATTGCAGTGAGACTGGCCTTTAAGGAAATCTCTTGCAGTAAGGTGAGGTCATGGAAAATTTGGTGAAGAAGGGAAGGTAGTTTGGTACAACACATACAAAGCAAAGAGGATGGGAGATGAAACTAGGCACCCGAGCCGAGACAGAGCTCAGGACAGCATCACTCATCAAGGGATGAAGATGTGTTCTTATACCAGAGTCTGTGGAAAGGCAGAAGACGGACATGCAGCCATGGTCAAAACCACTGAACTTTGGAAAGACATATGTAAATAGTCACACACGTGTCCTGTAAGAGCAATAACCTGCTGCTCAGAGGGGCTTTGCAAGAGGTAGCATAGGCTCAAAGGAGGAATGGATACTAATTTTATACATCTCTAGTGACAATGGGAATAATTTGTGCTAAGAATCAATAACGAATCCAAACAGACAATTTTATTGAGCAAAGCTGGAAAGGAAAAAATATGTAATTATTTCTTTGTAAATGATTACCCAAATAAGGCCCTTAGTGTGTAGAGTTAAAGAGCCAAAGCTTTCAGCAAACTGTTTATTTGCAATAGTGGGAAGCTTCTCTGGTGCACAATGCAGGAAGAGGTGACAGATGAAAGCAGAAGCTGGCTGTCATGCTTTCCCCCAGCTTCACATTTCCCTACCCAGGCATCTCTAGATGGCTGGTGGGAACCAGGGGAGATAGGGGGTGGGCAAATGTGTGCCAGTGATATACAGTGAGAGGTTCCTAAGAGAAAGTGATGGGAGAGCAGACCAGGGAAAGAGGAGGCAGGTAAGGAAGTCACATAGTCACTGGAACCTTAGGGGGGCAAGTTAGACTTCATGTGCTCATTTAAGAAAGTGGAGCTAGACATTTATGACAGGAGATCCAAGCACTGATCCTACAAGGTCCATGTGCATGTATGACAAGCAAGGAAAAGAGATGGAGACTATCATGAAACAGGTCAAAGAGTTCTGAGAGAAACATTTCATTAGCTATGATCTACAAAAAGCCTGTTGGATACCATTTGGAATTTGATGTACAAATTATTCCTTCTGGCCATTTTTCCCCTAGATTTATAGACTTGCATAAGGTGCTTAAATTTACAGAGAAGAGCTTGGAATTTTTATGAAATGAGAATATGAATGGTCTTGTTCCCTTGTGGGATTGTGAGGTTTGAATGACAATGTGCGTATTTTACTCACCATGGTGTCCATACATAATAAATGTTTAATACATGTTAGCAGAAGGAGTATTGCATTTCATATACTTAAATTTTCACCAAGGGTGTTTAATCGGAGGACATGAAATAGCACGAATACATGGGATTTGTCCCATTACTTGAGGGCAAACATCCAATCAAGCTTTGTGAACTCAGAACCTCAACCCTCTTTGATGTGAACTGTTCAGGGAAGCACTTCCGCTTTTGGCTTTCTTAAGTTTTGATCGGGAAACACAAATGCTAGAAACATTGTGATTCTTTGCTTACATTAATCACTGGTGTACAAGGGGACCTGGTTCCTCATCTGTAAATAGAAGGATTTGACAAATAATATCCAAATTTCTTTACAAAGTATACTATTGTTGTATTATTTGATGCATGTCATTGTAGTATGAATTAATGATAGGAAAATAAACTTTCAATTATAATAAGGGCTTTAAACTCCTACTTTTCAGTTCAAAACACTTCTATAAAATGTTTCAGTTGTAAGCATGAAAAGAAAACCATGGACTTTTTATTTATGTAATGTTTCGAAATAGTTATAAAAAATAACACAATTATACTCATTTCTAAAAAAAAAATCTACTTAATGGAACCCTTGTCTACCAAACTGTGACCACATTCAGGAGTTTATCAGAACAATGAAGAACTTTTGCAACAGCTTCCATTTTGAAAAACAAGTGTATCAGTCCCTCCAGGTTCTAGACAGGTTGTAAGTCAGGAATATTCTCATTAAGATGCCCTCTGAAAAACCTCAGAGATTGTAGGGAATGAGATCACTGAAGCAATTCTAGAGAAACTGAACTATATAAAAGTACATCGACAGTTGTACTTGTGATGATTTAAGAATATCAGTTGGGATTCCACTGTGGGATTTACTCACATTTAGGGAATGCATCACAAGCTAACAAATCCTTTCTGGAGGAATCTGAGTAAATACTTCCACACATAGTTAAATATTAGACTTAAAATATTAAGATTAACAGTTCAGGTCTACATTCTGGATATAAAATCCATTTTCTTAGGTTGTTCTTATATTCCATTTATATTCACTAGGATACATTGTTATTTAAGTTTCATAGTTTGAGAAACTGCTTATTTTTTAGTAAATGCTCAAGACCTAAATTGCCATTTTAAAAACTACCTTACAGTTTTTTCTTTTACAGTGTGTGGCAATCAAACCTCAAGAATTATTGTTGACTGCTTAAGAAGCAACCTTGAACTCAGACACCAATCCTTTTTCCACAGAGTGAAGTAGAAGTTTCCATTTTCTTTGAAGACTCAGGTGTATCATGTTTTGCTGAAAGCTGTCTTGTGAGCGGATGGATAATGTTTTGCTGTGAGCAGTCTCGTGCTAGGGGCCTGACTGGCCAGCTGAAAATATCTGTGTGTGGACTTTGAGGAAAAGAGATAATATGGACGGTGAGACAACACTTTCTGGATTGACATTGGTGTGCTCGGCTTTGTTCCTCAACACTTCAGTCTGCAGAGAGAAATGTTCCAAATAACTTATTGGGGCAATCCAACTGAGTCTTGACACTTTTGCTGACTTTTTATGGTCTTTTGAATTGTGCTGATTTTTGTCATTGTTTGGTGTTGGCATTTGCTAGTATCCAGACAACTAAGAGTGGACTCGCATCCAGAAACTACTTCTAAAAAGGTCTACAACCCCCTTTCCTAATAACCTTCTTTCTCCCCTACCTCTGGTCAGTAATTTGGAAGGGAGGTAGACACATTTAAGAACCCTTACGACACATTTAAGTAGGTATTTTGTACAATTTAAGCCTACAACAGAGTCTAATTAAGATGAGCAAAAGACAGAAACAACAACAATGAAAACAAGCAAACAGTACCAGGAAGTAAAGTAGAGAAAAATATTGTTCTGGAAATTAAAATTGCATTAGATAGGAGACTCTCATTCTCTGATCCAAAAAGAGAACTATGCTATAGTGAAAGGTAGGGAGAAAACTTGGAAGCTTATTATCCCAATTCAGAGGACTGAGAACAGGTTACAAACTCAGAATCTATTTTTGCAGCTTTAAAATAATATCACCTGAATTCTCTGGCTGAAGATAAGAGAGCAGAATAGAAGCGCAGAAAAAAAAGTCTTGGTACACCAAGGCGTTCATAGCAAGACCTTACTCCAAAGCTGTCTGTGTCTTAAAGGAATCTTACAGGTCAGCCAGTTGTACAGCTCACCGATAGAAGGCTTTCCTGGTATATGGGGAACCGGAAGTTCAATCTCTGAAAAGAGAGAGAGAGGGGGTGAGGGGTGAGGGGTGGTGAGAGCAGCATAGTTGAAACAGGACCACAAGTTTAGAGAATGTAAGCAGACAACTAATCAAGTGACTACTGTTTACGTTATGAGGAAAGAAAAGAAAGAAGTAAATAAAAGAAAACATCATGGTAACAAAAAGGCACCAAGTTCATCACTTAGGAAATGAGAGGGAAATAGGTCAGTGTTCTGTGAAACTGTTGAGCAGAGGCCATTTTAAAATGAAAAAAAGCATGTAACAAAAACAGGACGGTCTTTAAAATATTACTGACATATTTACCAAAGCAAATAGTGCTTGTTATCTCTCTGGCTGGAAGTCTGTCTCTATGAGGCCCCATGGTCCTAGTTTAGTAGATTCTGTGGGTTTCTGGGAGTATCTGTTGCCCCTTTGGCTCTTTCCAGAAAGCTATTTCTTTTCATATTTCATCTTATAGGCAGTCACAAACGGTACTGCTTTAAATTGATAAAATTTTAATTTTCTTGGACCTCATTCAAGTGATAAGCATGCATTAAAACTTAATTTTGATAAAACAACCTGTAATAAAACTTCCGAAAGCTATATACTCAATAATATTGTTAATAAATCATGATGGTTATCTCCTTGCATGGTCCTTGGTTGGAGTCTCAGTCTCAGAAAAAAACCACTGTGCCCAGAATTTTTTGATCTGTTGCTCTCCCTGTGGAGCTCCTGTTCCCTCCAGGTCTTCCTATCTCCCCCATCTTTCATAAGATGCCCTGCACTCTGCTCAAAGTTTAGCTATGAGTCTCAGCATCTCCTTCCATACTTTGCTGGGTAAAGTCTTTCAACAGTCCTCTGTGGTGGGCTCCTGTCCTGTTGCCTGTTTTCTTCCTCTTCCGATGTCTATCCCCTTTGCATGAGGATTGATCATCTTACCCAGGGTCCTCCTCCTTGCTTAGCTTCTTTAGTTGTACAGATTTTAGTATGTTTATGCTATGTTATATGTCTAGTATCTACTTATAAGTGAGTATATACCATGTGTGTCTTTCTGCTTCTGGGATAACTCACTCAGGATGATCTTTTCTATTTCCCACCATTTGCCTGCAAATTTCATGATTTCCTTGTTCTTAATTGCTGAGGAGTATTCCATTGTGCATGGAGATAACCTAGAACCCCAGAAACCCCTGCACAGATGTAGATCATAGTAGCTCAGTGTCCAAGTGGTTTCCCTAGTAAGGGGAACAGGGGTTGTCTCTGACATGAACTCAGTGGCTGGTTCTTTGATCACCTCCCCTTGAGGGAGGAGCAGCCTTATCAGGCCACAGAGGAAGACAATGCAGCAAGTCCTGATGAGTCTTGATAGACGAGGGCCAGAGGGAAGAGGAGGAGGACCTTCCTATCAGTGGACTTGGGGAGAGACATAGGAGGTGATAAGAGAGGGAGGATGAGATTGGGAGGGAATGAGGGAGGAGGTTACAGCAGGGATACAAAGTGAATAAACTGTAACTTATTTAAATATAAATGAATTTTTTAAAAGTGGAAAAATTAAAAATAGGAAAGATATTTTCATTAAGAAATCATGATGGAATCCTAAGAAAATGCACAGGTTTAATCAGAAAAAGAGAAACAAAGGAAAACTGAGAAGACAGTATCTTTTGGGGTTGATGCATACCTATCAATATTACCCTAGTGATAATTACTTAGCTATAGCTGTCAGTCAAAGGATGAAAGTTGGCACTGTGATTTTTTTAAAAAGGATCCAACATTATACTAGCTGCAAGAAACTCACTTCAGATACAAAAGCACATGTACCTGTGAGGTAAATGAGCTGTAAAAGAGAGTATTCGAGTATAAACTTGGAAAAATATGCGTGACAATAATGAAAGATAAAGCAGTCTGCAGGGCAAATAGAAAACTTCCTAATAATGAAAGGATCTAGGATCTGAGGTATGAGGATTGGAATTCAGATCTAAGCACCATGGTGGAGAGCCAGATGTGGCCCTGTGCATGTCTGTGACTCTAGCACTGAGGGAGTGGAGTGGAGAGATTCTGGAGCACGTTCCAGGTTCAGAGGGAGACCCCACATTAAGTCAACAGGAGGAGAGTGGAGAGAAGGACACATCTGAGGCATTGCTCTGGTCTCCACACTCAGGCACAAGTGACTGTAGCACGCCTTCACAGACAGATGCACCTATGCTCACACACCTGTAGCTCACTCACAGGCATGCAAGCACACACATACAACAAAGGGATCAATACACAAGTAAGGCAGAAATACCAGTTACATGCAACCTCACCCTCATGTCAGAACTGACAGATCTACAAAAAAGAAGACAAAGACACCAAGTAATTTCAGACTTCACTAGCCCTCTGAATAATGACTGGTTTCCTATCTTATGGGTAGGAAAATCTACCTGCATATGGAAAAAAAATGATTACTACTGTAGACTGAAAAGAGCCCAGAGAACTTTTATGAGATGGCCCAGATTCTGAGTCACAAACAATTCTACTCTCTTGAAAATGAAATTGTGCAGGCACATTCTCTGTCCTATAATCTTCCACAGCCCTGAAAATTGTCCAGCACATCTGTACATGAATCATAGTTTAAAAAGAAAGAAAGAAAAAAACAAAAAAAGACAGAAAAAAATTAAGTATATCAAACTTTATAAGGCACCAGAAAAGTAGTGTTGAGAGAAATATTCATAGCATTAATACTTGCATTAGAAAAAATCCCAGGTTTTTAGATATAAGTTTCTACACCGAGGTTTAAGAGAAGAAAGAAAAGAGATACAAAAAAGTAGTTGAGAAAATGGAGTAAGATCACAAAGCAGAAGGAAGTATAATTAGCATAGACAGCTGAGGAAAAATGAAATAAAAATGTCTGGAAACCTGACAAAGACAGACAGACATCAATGCCAAAAGTGAAATGAGTGAGGCCATAGAAGAATCTGTAGACACTAAAGAGGGAAAGGGGATGTGAGGTACAGTGTAGCTCAGTGGAAGCATTCTTACCTAGCACGGGTAGTCCCTGAGTTCAGTCTCTGGCGCTGCAGAGAGAAATGAAAAGAGAGAAAACAAAGAAAAGAAAGAAAAAGTAAAGGAAGAGGAGGTGTTAGGGAACAGCTATGATAATTTAGGCTCATGGTGTCAGTGATGTTGAAGAAACATAACTCCTCAAAATTACAAACTAAGAAAAATAAAGAAGTGTAAAACAGGCACAAACTTGTAAAGATTTTGCATCAGTGAATTAAAAAGCTCTCAGTAAAGAAATCTCCAGCACTTGATGTTTCCCCTTAAAACCCAACAAAGCATTCAAGACAGAAGCCACACCAACTCACCATCTTTCTCAGAAGTCACATAGGAATTCCACAGCAAATCTCTCCTTTAAGCTCGTATCAGTACTTAATATCAGTACAGAGGACCAAAACTTAACAGAGCATAGCTCTCAGAAACTCAGTCATTTATAGCTGCAACAAAACATTAATGACTTGAACTCAGGAACACATTCAAAGAATTTTGTACCAAGGCCAAACAGCATTTATGCCAGATGTACAAATTTGATTTGACATTCAATAAATAATCAATGCAATCCACCACATCAATAAGTTAAAAGGAAAAGAATGATATGGTTGTATCAATTAATACAGGAAATCATTTGACAAATACCAATATTAGTTATGCTTAAGATGCAGAAAACGAGCAGGAAGGTGACTTCGATTTCTTTTTTTTTTTTTTTTGACATATCATTTTTATTTATTTATTTTTTTAATTTTTTATTAATTACTCTTTATTCATTTTGTATCCCCCCATAGGCCCCTCCCTCCTCCCCTCCCAATCCCACCCTCCCTCCTCTTTCTGCATACATGATACTCCCCAAGTCCACTGATAGGGGAGGTTCTCCTCTCCTTTCTGATCTTAGTCTATCAGTTCACATCAAAAGTGGCTGCATTGTCCTCTACTGTGGCCTGGTAAGGCTGCTCCCCCCCAGGGGGAGGTGATCAAAGAGCAGGCCAATCAGATTATGTCAGAGGCAGTCCCTCTTCCCATTACTATGTAACCCACTTGGAGACTGAGCTGCTATGGGCTACATCTGTGCAGGGTTCTAGGTTATCTCCATGAATAGTCCTTGGTTGGAGTATGAGTCTCTGGGAAGTTCCCTGTGTTCAAATTTTCTTGTTCTGTTGCTCTCTTTGTGGAGACCCTGTCCTCTCCAGCTCTTACTATTTCCCACTTCTTACATAAAATTCCATTCACTCTGCCCGCCAGTTGGCCATCAGGCTCAGCATCTGCTTTGATAGTCTGTGGGCCAGAGGCTTTCAGTAGCCTCTGTGGTAGGTTCCTAGTTTGTTTCCTGTTTTTTTCTTCTGGCTTTCAGTAGCCCTCTGTAGAAGGTTCCTAGGTTGTTTCCTGTTTTTTCTTCTTCTGATGTCCATCCTCTTTGCCTTTCAGGATGGGGATTGACCATTTTAGGTAGGGTCCTCTCTCTTGCTTAGTTTCTTTAGATGCACAGTCTTAAGTACAGACTATGCAACAATCTGTGGCTTCCAGTATGCAGAATGCTAAGGCCTAGATTTTCCCCACCAGGGCCAGAAATAAGAAAGGTGTGCCTCACTCCTAAGGAACATGATGCTGAACATTCTAGCCTGGTCGCAAAGGGCATGAACACATCTAAAGGAGACAAAACTACCTATTTCTAGCTGACACACTTTTCCAAATAAAAAATAAAAATAATTTCAATAGTATTTTTCAGAAATAACAACTTCAGAAAGTTTCTAGCATACAAAGTCAAGATGGAAAAAATAGTCATAATTTTATGAAATAGTAACAAATGATTAGAAAGCTTAAAAACATAATATATAATTATTGCAAAGAAAATGAAATGGCTAAGAATCTAACATAGCATATATAAAATTTCAAAGATGAAAATTATTCATTGTTGGTGAGTTAAATCAAAGACCTAACTAAATGAAGACATATGCAGTATTTCATGGATTGGAAGACCCAACCTATTAGATATTAATTCTCAATTTCTTATGTTGGCTTAAAGTAATTCATTTCAAGTTCTGGCAGTGGTTTCTACAAAATGGACAATTTTAATTTGTATGGAAAGTAAAGGCCCTAAACAAAAGGAATTTCTTTAGAAGAACATTATTAAAGTAATTGCAGACAGTAAGGTATCAATCAGTACAGGGAAAGACACTTAGAAGAACAAAACAGAAAAAACACAGGACAGCCCCATGCATGCATGCACAACTGCATTTTTATTGTGGTTATTGTTTTTCTGTAACATTTTATTCATACACTATGTTTTGATCATTGTATCCTCCTCCAACTCCTCCCAGATTCTCCCCACCCAACTTCATGAACTCTGTGTGTGTCTCAAAAATAGAACAAAACAAATGTGAAAATCAAAACAAAAACCAGTAAGACAAAAAAAATCCAAAAAGAAACAAAAGCCCCCTCACATGCACAAAACACGAAATTTTTTTCTGATGGCCAGCTACCTGGGCACAGGGGGCTTGGCCTGAAGTATGTTTGATATAACTAGTGACAATACATTGGGGAAAACTGATTTTCTATTTGCTAGTAAGTATCTATTGCAAAAGTGCAAAACAGTTTACAGGAAGGGTAGACACCTGATTAAATGTTGTTGAAGTGATTGGCTATAAAAGTGAAAAATAATGAAGTTTTACCCATGTTTTTGACTTTACATGAAAATGAAGTCAAAAGGAGCCACAATCTTAAAGGTGATGAGATATAACACTGACTATTAGAAGATAAGGGGAAAACTTTCGGACCAGAGGCTAAGCAGACTTCTTGGACACCAGGTCAGAACCACAATGTAAATTAGAATGAATCAGAAACAAAATTCTCACTGGGAAAAACAAACAAACAAAAACCACTATCAGGAAGACAGGAAGATGGAAAGACAAGCTACAGACTGTGCTGTAATATTTGCAGGCAATAATGGGGAAATTGCAAATATCTATATATGTATAGATGTGTGTGTGTGTATGTGTGTGTGTGTGTGTGTGTGTGTGTGTGTGTGAAGAAACAGTTCAGTGTAGAGGACACAAATGGCAGGCAGGCAGGTGAAGATGCTTGGTATCATCAGCTATTAGGGAAGCCCAGTGGTAAACCATAGTTGTACACACCTCGAGGAAGGTCTCAAATAAAAAGCAGCAGTGTCACCAAAGGCCGGAGAAAATGCAAAGAAAATCCCCTCACTCCCTGCTGGTGGACATATGTGTATGCCAATTACATAATCCAGCTTACGCTCTCTTTAAATATTTGAACAGAAATATGTTTACAGCACGTAAAAACAAGAATTTACTCCTAAAACTCATTGTAGCTGCAAGCCGGAGACCATCTATACGTCTCAGAAGGGTCGGCTACCTTTCGATTCTGTTTGCAGAACATTCCCGAAAAGGAAAAGATAAACACATTCAATTACAGACCAGAACAGTGGTGTGGCTGGCAAAGTTGGCACGACGACCGTCAAGGTGAGCTGTTGTCTCCTTGCGTGGCAACTCCATGCTTGTGATTAAACTGAGCAGAACATCTGCAATGAGTGTCCACAGTTCTAAATCATCTGAAGAATCTTGTTTCAGTGTGAGTTTGCTGCATGTGCTATACTGACCTGAAATGTTATATCGGGAAAACTAGAAAATTATTTTTGCTGCTGTTTTGTCTAATTTCTCATAGTTTGGCTTGAATCTACAGTGCTCTCAAGCTTTTCAAAGGTTAAAATGAAGCTTTGAGAATCTTTTGTAGTAATTTTGTGGATTTTCTTTATTAACGTTGTGTTAGTGTATGTTCTTTGATGGGACACTTGTCACGTTCTAGATGCAGCAAAGAAGTGAGACTTGTATAAAATAGTGTCAGAACAGATCTTAGCTAAAACAATGAAACCACAAACTTGGAGTTCATCAAATTAAAATCTCCTGCACCTTAAAGACAGAGTGAGCAGACACAAATACAAGTGAACTGGCAGAAAATGTCCCTGATGGTTGTATCAGAAAAAAAGACTTGAATCCCAAACATTTAAAAAATATTAATTCTTGATTATGATAATCCAAGTACATTAAAATGTGTTTTTCAAAGACTCTTTCATGCAAAGGCCTTCATTCAAGAGCCACCTACCAAGAAGCAGAGTCTCCATGATCATAAAAGTAGCTACAGCTAAAGTGACCCATGAGGGTGTGAGCTACAGTTACTTGGGAGATAACTGTCAGCCTTCGACAAAGAGAAAAGCCATCATTCTTAGGAGGCAAGCTTATTGGTTAGGATTTACCGATAAGAGGACAATGGAAACATAGGTACATGCAAAAGGTTTTACATTAACATCCATCCAAGTTTACCCCTCACCACAACTAGAGATGATCTGAATATCTATGCGCTGCTTCCGTGAATGTGTAAACTGTAGTCTGGTCAAGAAATGAGAGAGGATCTGGAAGTAAGAAGAAGGGACTCTCAGAACGTGCACCGGTAGGGATGAGTCTCACATAGTTGTAGTCATCCTCAGGGTCTTACACCAGGTCCTGGCTACGGCTGATAGGCTGGCAACAGATCTTTTCATGGACTCAAATTCCTTCTCTGCTGATGATTATTCTTATGGGAGAGTCAAGGTTGTTCTTTATAGTCTGGAAATGCTCTGTTCTCAACAAGTTAATTTCTCTAATACTTTTCCATCTTTCTAAACTAAAATTTTCTTTCTCCTTAAGATATCCCCCCAGAACATGTTCCTGCTCATGGACATGGTACTTTCGTTGTTAGCAAAACACGTGTTTTCATTCCATTTCCCTTCAAACGCATCGGCGTTAGTTTTCTGGTGAGAAGTAGCTTATATGATGCAAAGCCACTTCTCATCATATATATATATATATATTTGTATTATAGCGTGGTCCACTGGGGTATAAGAAACAAAGGCATTATCATTGTCCTCCTCCTCTTCCTCCTCTTCCTCAGCAGCAGCAGCAGGATTCCTGTAAGGTAGCCTGTGTGGGAGGCATAGGACAGGACAGAGGGATCCATGGTCCTCCCATGACCTACTTTGTACCCTCTCAGTGCTGTGCAGCTGATGTCAAAGACAAAATATCTAGACTGATAAATAGAACA
This sequence comes from Rhombomys opimus, assembly GCA_010120015.1. NCBI lineage: Eukaryota > Metazoa > Chordata > Mammalia > Rodentia > Muridae > Rhombomys > Rhombomys opimus. The sequence goes on along the minus strand of REGO01000013.1, from coordinate 8,995,475 downwards.
TTTTATACATGTTAATAAAACACACCCCAAATATGCCATTAAATATAGAAATGAAATTCTAAAATACAAGGCTATTTAGTCTTTGAAATTAGCATTGAGTCCTCTAAAACATGGCACCGGCTGAGGTCTGCTAGAATGTTCAAAACCCTGGTTCTTGCTATGTAAAGGATGCTAAGAAGACGATCCACCTGACTCAGATATTACAAGTCACTGATCCAATTTCCTGAATATTCTGCAGTTTAAAAAAATTATTTGTTGTTTTTATGAGCATGTGTGTGTACTTAAGTGAGTTTATGTGTACCATGTGTATGCAGGCACCTGTGGAGTGGAAGACATTGAGTTTCTCCAGAACTGGAGTAAGAACAAGCCACCACATAAGTGCTAGGAACCCAGTCCCAGTCCTCCATAACAGCGGCAAGCCCCCTTAATCACTGAGATATCTGCCTAGCCTCTCTTGAATATGTTTTTCTATCATTCAGCTGAACTCTAGAGTGGAAATTGCTCTGGCGCCCCCAAATAAAGAGGCCAATGGAGTAATATGTTAAGAGGTTGGAGGAACACAAAAGTTCATGTATTGGTAGTTACTGGGAACTAGAATTGGAATTCTGAGGACAAGAGCCCAACTGTCTATCACTAAGAAGTATTACTGAAGAGGGTTTGCTCCATACAGAAAAATGTGGCTCCTCCAGAAAGTGGAAACAGACAAAAGTGAATTGAAATCCAGGCAGACAAAATCAACAGGTCTAGGGGAATGTAAGAGAAGGAGGAAGACAGATAGGCAAGCTTTTGCCAAGGATAGCAAGAGTTCATCAAGCCAACACAGAAGCCTAAGCACACAGACGGTGGGGGACTGGGGCACAGAGGGTTCTTTAAAAGGAAAAGTTGCCTCAGTGTTTTGGGTGGCAACTTCTCTGTGGTCAGTTGTCAAGAAGCTCTCCAGCTCATCTGAAGACAGGTCCCTTCTGAGCTGTCTGGTGTGATTTTCATAGGTAACATTTCTGTCTTTGGGGTATTCTTGCAACTGGATGAGGAGAGATCTAATTTTAACTTTTGATATCTCTTCTCCCTAATCGTTCATTGACAAGTCTATCATTTCTTTCCTTATTTGGTATCCCAGCTCAGACACAGCTGCTTTAAACTGAGTGTGTGTGTGTGTGTGTGTGTTCCTGTGTGTGACTGCATTTGCACTCACTTGTGTTTGTGTACACAGGTGCCCATCTCTCACCAGTAACAATGAACACATCCCCAATAAGTGCTGAACATCGAGCAGAAAATATAAGCTATGTACATGAAAGAAAACCTTTACACATCTAAAGAAAGGTGTTGCCCTTTGTGGGCAGAACACAGCCTTTACGTCCAGGTGGACTGGGATTCTCACCAAGCTGAGTGTGATAAACGTGCCTGTGTTATCAGACTGACTGATGTGAGGGCAGACCCCATCAATTGTTGTGAGCATACAGACATGTCTACTGTGTGTTAACTTGAGTTGTCGCTGTTGCCTGTTTTCAAGATGAAGCTTCAGGGAGCAGGAGCTCACCCAGGCTCACACAGGTAGAAAATGGCGGAGAGTGCCACCGCTGTCTGGTCTGTGCTGCTCAGACCCTATCATCTGAAAGGCATGCCATGTGTACAGCCATATTTCCTTACCAGAGGCTTTGCTTGCTTCACGCTGGTTCCCAGGGCCCACACAAATTCAGAAAACAGTAATGAAGAAACTCCTGAAATAATTCACACATTTTTAACTGTGTGCCATCAGAGTGGGGCAAGACCTGGCACCACCCAAGCCCATCCCTCTAGGAAAATAAATCGTGCCCTTGTCCTGTGTATCCTCAGTATATACCTCATCAACCAACTCTTTGCCCAGTACTATGCGTCATCATCAAATTTGCTCACAGAGTTTGTGTGGTCTTGTTATCTAATCGTTTTCTTGTTAACTAATAATGACACCAAACAATAAAACAGTAATGCAGGTCTTGGTAACCTCTTAGTGTTCCCAGCTGAAAAGATTATATATTATACATGTGTAAGTATAGGGAAAAGACATAATGTGTAAGGTTTGGCTCTAATCATACTTTGAGCCGTCTGTTAGAGATTTGGGTACAAATTTTTCATAGATAAGGTATAACTGTGTAGATATATGTATATATCCTGTGCATACCCTCACGATTAACATGATTAGTCGTCTAAATTTGAATGTTAAGAAATATTAGGAGCCATCCTGATGTGATCTGATAGACTAAGATCAGAAGGAAGGAGAGGAGGACCTCCCTTAACAGTGGACTTGGGGAGGGGCATGCGTGAAGAAGGGGGAGGGGAGGAAAGAGGGATTTATGGGGGGGATACAAAGTGAATAGTGTAATTAATAAAATAAAATTTAAAATAAAAAAGAAATATTAGATTTACCCGTTGTAAAGGTTTTCTGTCTCTCTCTGTCTCTTTCCCACCTCCCTCCCCTCCCCCCACTCCCAGCTGCTAATGCCAAGGCCTGAGAAGGCACACCAAGGCTGCCTTCTTTTGAGTCTTTTTTTTTTTTTTTTTTTTTTGAGCAGCGCCTAGTCCTCCTAATTACCATGCCACAACGTAATGAGTTCATCTACTGTGCAGACCGCTGTGTCCAGTTGCTAGTCTGAGGCCTTCTTTTTGCATACAAAGACAATCAAGAAATGAGTGAGATTTTGCAGTTTCTCACCCTACAGGAATGAGTAAGTGGGGGTCTACAGAGAGTATTTTTTAGGAACAGGTGTTCTGGGCCAGAACACCCTGTGCTGACATTCCACTCCGTCCATCAGTGTCCAACACCACAGTCACACAGCCCAGCTTCAGTCTCTCATATACAAACTAAGGATGGAAGCAGGCTCCCCAAAACACTGTGGGGGACATTCACCGGGCTGATGCTTGGCGAGCCGGCCTGGGCTGATACACAGTAACGGTGGGTGCAACGGACAGCCACAGTGGGGTTTCCTCTCTGCTGTCCTGGGAACAGTCACCTTTCCTTGCTTACTGTTATAGTCTGGCCTTTAAAAAATTTATTTGTATGAAACGATAACATCCTAAATTAATATATTGTCAAAGCCCACTAAGATACTGTTCTGGAAATGGTGATTTTTCTAAAGGTTTTTCTACAGAAGTACGCTAGCCAGTCCTAGAAGCACTGAGACCCAGACAAGTTTTACTCATGTAAAGATAATGTAGTTTTCAACTTCTGTATCTGACCACTGACAATAACTTACAGGTTTTGTTCTTTTCTGAGCAAACTGTATCCATTGCACTCGAGCCTCCTGTCTCCATGTAATAAAAAGCAGGGTTTATTTTTAGAAAGGCCAGAAGAATAGAAACAATAGACTTGTAAAAGGACTGGGCTAGATCTCCTGCTGGATAAGCCAGTCCCAGGCCGGTGAGTGCAGGGCTTGGAGGGAATCCATTGTTCAAAGGTTAATTTACGGAACACAGTTTGAATTTCCCCACATAACCACCCACGAGAACTACTATGTTATTTTCTTTTTCCTCCCTTAAAAAAAATCACATGGAAGCAAAAGGAAGTCAAGGAAGGGACAGGTGAAGTCGACTCTCAACTAACATTTTTGTTTCAGAAGTAGACAGAACAGAGATTTCTTCAGCTTGTTTGCAAAGCTCAAACTTTGAGCTCCCTGCCAAGGAGCCCAGCAGAAACTGACAAGCTTGACATCTCCCCTGCGTTCCCAGCTTCGGGTTTCCATGAAAATCCTGGAGACGCTGGATCGGGGAAGACTGTGGAGCCTTCAAATAATCACTCTTTTAATTTGCTCTGTGCTGGTTTCCACAGGAAACAAAAGTGGGAACCATAGCCGGCAGCGAGCAACTGTCTCCTTAGAACCCTCCCCTGTCGCTTTAGCTGAGGCTGAGATCTGAAAGTAGTGAGGGCTTTCTTCCTTTTTCTTTCTTTCTTTCTTTCTTTCTTTCTTTCTTTCTTTCTTTCTTTCTTTCTTTCTTTCTTTCTTTCTTTCTCTCTCTCTTTCTTTCTTTCTCTCCCTCTCTTTCTTTTTCTTTTTTTCTCCCCTGTACTCCCCCCAAAGGCCCCTTGGCTTCTGAGGCTGTGGAATTTTCATTCTGGAAAGCAATAAAAATGAATGGAAAGAAAGTGAAAAATTACTTCCAACATCACGTGCTTAAACACCTTCGGATTTACTGTTTTTCATGCAGAAGACTTCTCATTTCTCTACCTAGTGGTTTATGCATGAGACCTGAAGCCTGTTCTATAAAAGGGAAAAGACAGATCAAACACAGAAGAAACTGCATCCTTGGAAGGTTAAATCTGGGATGTCTGCGGTGTGTCTCCTGTGGAGCCCCTTCCTCTGGCTACATCAAGGGAGCAGCTCAGGCAGCCTCCAGGTCCTGCCCTGGTTCTGACTTGCCCATTCCAGGTTACAAAAGCTGGACAGATTCCACAGAGTCCTTACAGAGGCGGCTGCGGGAGCGCAGAGCCTGCTGGAGACTTGATTCGCAGACCTGTCACTCGAGCAAGGCTTGTCTTTAAAACTTCACCCTTGAACAGGGCGCCCAGCACCAACACACATGCTTAATATAAAGAAGTCAGGGAAACAGAATTCTGAGCAGTTATAGGGATTTTGTTTAGGAGAAGTATAAGATATTAAATTCCTGGAAAATGGAATAAGAGTCTCACCTTATATGAAAAAATTATCAGATTAAGATGATTTAAAATCAACACAGAGAAGTGGCCCATACTGATGACACTCCTTTTGTCAGCAGATCTCTACTACATTTTTTTTATTCTTTCCTTTAACGAGGAGAGAAGACATCCCGCTTTACTGTAAATGGGAGCACACTGGAAACAGGACCCACAGAAGAAAGGATTTGCTGTGCGTATTTACACAATGTAAGCGGAGAGCAATCCATCAGATAACAGGCTTGTGACAAAGAGAACCCCCTGATCCACCCTCCAGTCTGTGCTGTCAGGCCATCCGCAAGGTTTCACTTTCCTCTCTACTTTCTCCTGCAGCACCAGTGGCCGAAGCCTGGGCTCAGCAGCAGGATGGGGCTCTTTCCCAACTCTAACGAAAAAAGCACGTTATGATATTTGCATTTAATTTGTTTTTTAACTTCAAGATACTTGCACCTAAAAATAGGCTCATTAACTTTATTCCCTATTCCCATCACATGGGGGCATCGGCATTCGATCAGTATCTTGCTTAAAAAAAAAAAAAAAGTCATGTGATAAACATATCAGTTTCTATGTGAGATACAACGTTTTGAGAGAATTTAAGTCAAGCCTTGAGGTTGTAGCAAAACTAAGTTATCACAATTGAAATGTGAGAAAAATCAGAAATTCAAGGCTTAAAGGGGCACAGGAGCAGGAGGGACCATGGCTGCTTACATGTGTGCAGTTTGGGGCTCCTACAGTGTGCCTAAGCAGAACTACAATAATGGAAACAGGGTTCTGCCTCCTCCTTCTCCTCTGCCTCTGCCTCATTAACACTTTTGCCATGAGTTCTTTATGGGGCATGCATTAGGAGTATACTCTGATAGCAGTTTAATCCAACTACATCCAATTATATTTCTCCTTTAACTAGGGCCTGCCTCCTTCTCCCTCACTACTTGGAATAATGTCTAATAAAACAGAATGTGCTAACAAACAGGACTAAGAAGACAAGGAGCCTTTCCCTGACCAACATAAAAAATTACAAGTAGAAGCAGTAAGGCACCAAAATGGAGAGAGAAAGAGAGAGAGTCCAGAATGGGATGAGGATGGGAAGGGAGGATGACTTTGGCCCTCCTACCATTGACAAAGCCACACCTGGTGACCGAACAGACGCTTCCTGAGAGAGCAGAACGACAGAAACACTCAGTATTTTATTAAACAGCCCAGTCTAGGACTTAAATCACTAAATCACGTTTCCATGGACTGTTCACAGGGACTGCCTGAGAAAAGTAATGGATTGTCTGCAAACTTCTGCCTTAGTCATTTCTTGCCTCTAGAGTTGTGCTCTTTAATTATTAAAGTGCGGTATTAACGAATATTGCAATCCTGGGAAGAAAACTAGTTTCATCACTGAATATAAAAGGCAAAAACTTAATATACAAAATGAACTATATACATAGTACAGATGTACTCGCATCCACCTTCCAAACAGCTAGCACCCCAACCTCCCCCTCCCCTTCTTTACAGCTGCTCAATCTGCAAGAATGTGCAGAAGTAATTTATCTGAAATGGCCACTATTGTTCTTGATTCTGATTTGATTCCAAAAAAGCCAAATAATAGAACGCGTTTTGAACGTCTATTTTTTGCACCTGTTGTGCACATTTCTGAAGCTGCGATGATTTCCATTTACGTCAGATCTCTTGATGCCTTTCATGCGCCTCAGTGTTGCTTTGCTCAACATAAATCCAGGATGCTAGAAACCAATGCTGTCCTTATTTTATTGACAAAATGGCAATGGCAAACGCTATTGAATGATGGGATGGCTCTGCCTGGGAACAGGGGCACACCAACCTGACTGCTATCCCTGTGGCAGTTAGCTTGCATGAATATGTTTCAAACAGCGTGGAAGACACTCAATAAAAATATAAGATGTTGATGTTGTTAGTGATGCTTCTCCCTTAGCAAGTCCCAAGGTATTTGTAGATTCACCTTTTCTCTTCTTGGCTTTGGTCTTAGAGACTTGGAGGTCTAAACTGTTTCTCTGCTCAACTGTGTGTAGGGGCTGGCTTTTTATTTTCTGATCAACTCCAGAAGGCATGGGGTAATGCACCTGCCACTGTAATGCCAGTACCATAACCCTAATTTGCATGGCACAGTATAGCCCTGACTGTTCTACGTGAGTCCTAGCAGACTGCCCTTTGTTGCTCTCTGTGTACAATAGCATTGTAGCTCCATGAAGATGCTATTGCCAGGAGATGGTGTGATGCTCTTTGATGATGTGACCTGTCTCTACTTCTGCACAGCAGCAGGGGCATGGGGGATCTGCTTTTCAAGAATGTCCAGGTCCCATTAACTTCTTAATGAGTATCATGCAGTGAATGAAACCAAATAAATGGTCCTATTACCAAGTGTAAAGGATCAACGCCAAAAGGTAAAGGCACTGCAGACTTTGTGTATCTTTAAAATTAAGTATGCTGCACTCCATTAGCAACATCTGTGGAAGATGCTTCTCTCAAAGTTGACTCCCAGAGGCTTGGTCTAAGGAGAAAATTCTAGGAATAACTTAGGTTCTGTCCTAATGTCAAATCCCCACATCCTTCTCTGTCCTTAGTAGAAAACTTGCAGGTTCAGGCTGACCCTCTCTGGACGGCCCAGACCCTGAAAGAAAACTGGTTTTCTTCATTTATGAGCAGCTCTGGAGGCTAGGTCTCCTACGTATTCTATTGACATAAGGTCACGGAAGCAGTGCCAGGCAAAACGCAGGAAAGACAATGCCAGCCAAAGCCGCTTTCTGGAATGGGTGCTTTCTGTGCACACACACACAAGCCCATGCTTGGTTTAGTGGTCTGCTGTTAGATCTTTCTTATTTGTAGAACAAAGTGTCTTAGTTTGGGGAGGAAAGAATTTATTGCATCTCTCAACTCCCAGGTTGCACCTCATCACTTAGGGAATTCAGGGCAAGGACCTAAGACAGGATACTGGAGACAGGAACTGAAGAAGATGTGAAAGACTACTGCTTCCTGACTTGCTTCTCATGACTTTCTTACACAACTCAGGATCCCCTACCCAGGAGTAGGTGGCACCATCCCTTGTGGGCTGGACCCTCTGCATCCATCTTCAAGAGAGTGTCCTACAGACTTGACTCCTGGTCTAGTTTGAGGGAGTCATTTTCTCAGTTGAGGTTTTCTCTTTCCATATGACCCCAGCTTTGTGTCAAGTTGAACTAACAAGAACAACAAAATAACCTAAAAACCAAAAAGCAAACTGCTAACTAACTAGCATACAAGAGGTCCCCATGATTTCATTTTGGACTTGGCCTTAGACTTTGCTGATGATCCTTATTGAAGCCTTACAGTTGGGGTACTGATTGAAAAACAGTTTAAAAAATTTTACTCATTTTTTTAAATAGGAAGTGTTCATGATATTTTGGTGTATGTATATACGGTCAGCAAAATATCTAATCTCTTTGGATTTTATTTCCAAAGTAGATTTTCTCGGCTTCTCTGTGGTTTCTTCTTCACTCTGGTCCTCATTTTACCTCATCTAGGTAGGGAAGAAGAGAGAAGCAATATGAAACTTCAGGAAAGTATAGTCTCTGGCCTTCAGCAGTACATAACTTCTCTCTCCTTTGCTTTTTAAACATTAATTCAAATTCTCCCTTGTTAATAAAAAGTAGAAGTATATATTATAACTAAGTTAGCCAGTCAAAGCTTGCAAAACTTGGTTAAAAAAAATCTGTGTCTGCTTCTTAGTGGCTCAGATCCCTTTGAAATTACAGATAACTTTACTTTTTCACGTTTGCAAAATGAGGGTGCCCACCTCTGCCCTTTGCTCTCACCACAGTTGGAATAAGAGCACTGTGGAGTCAACCCTGGCTGGAGTTTTGTGGGGTTCCCTTGTAGGTTCCAGAAGCACCACCCCAGAGCAGAATTCTGAGTATCCCCACACTCAGTACCTAAGAACACAGAAGGTCATCAGAGACCTCAGACAGAGATCCTATTGTAAATACCTTGGGCTCATCATCCATGAACTGATGATTCTGGGCACTGTGCATAATCACCAACAAAGAGCAAAAAAGCTTCTAGAACCATAAGAGACCTCTTAACCTGAGTTTGAACTCATGGTTTCATCTTTTAAAGCTTTAACACTTAACTTTGGGCAAACAGTCCAGATCCAGTGCAAACTCACAACAGCTACAGCCAGGATGGTTTGCGGAGGGCATTGGGGGATCAATGAGTGATGCCAGAATGTAAGATTCCTCTGCCACAAATAGCCTGTTCCCAGATTAGACGCCAGTCATGGCTACAGGTACCAAAACAGAACTGCAGGGAAGGGTTACCTGACTCCTGTTTCCAAGGAGGCTGTCATATTTTTAATGGAATGTGAAAACCCACTTCCACAGTATGACATAAATACATTAAGCAGTAATACCTATCAAAAATCTCTTATGAACAAGGTTATTGTGAATTTTGTCATTTCACGTGTTCAACTCAACTCTTCTTCTAGCAATTGGTTAATAAAAACTAAGGTATCATGGAATTTACTTTTGATAACACAAAAGTAAGTATTTCTTAAATTATTGAATGAGCTAACATACATGAAAGTGTTTAAAATTATATTTCCACAGAAAGTACTATCATTAGCATTGTAGACATAAGTTGCATTGCTCAGATCTAAGGGAGGACTTATCCCCTTAAAGTAAATGTAAGAAGTAAAAATTACCAGGAATTTTAATGCCATATTTTCTGAAAAAATCTGAAAGGGATTCTCTGAGGTGCTGCTTCTCCAGCCTAGAACTCTTTGGCTTGTGCAGCCAGGGCCTAAGGTCTGTAATTTGACTTTGTGGTTCTCTGACTGCTGGTTGGAGGTTTTCCCAGAATATGAGCGTGTACTTGGAGGAGCAGACCCTTGACCAAATGCGCTCGTGTCCAGTAAAGCAGCTCACATGTTTCCCAGTGGAGATGGTGACTCACGGGGGAGCTGACCTTGTTGCCAGCAGGGAACCTCCTGAGCCTATGGTGGAGAACATATGTGTAAGTGCATTCTGAATGTGGCCAAGTCAGCTCTTTAGGTGTTGGGGACAGTCTCACAGTCAGGGCACTGCTAACTGGTGATCAGTACAGCACACAGCCCAGTTAGCAGTTCCCCTCACAGCGCCGTTCCTGGGCCGTATCCTATGAACATTGTCTCCTGCTGTCACTCATTAGTAGAACAACTTGTCTGCTATGTGCAAGGCCTTGGATCGAATCCTTGGTGCCAGGAAAGGGAGAGGTAAAGGATACTTCCTTATAATGTCTGAAATCTCAAGTATATACATCCTTATGCACAACCACAGGTTTTTGAGGAAGTGTTCATCAGATCTTTCTAGACAACATTAATGTTACGTGTAGAATCGGATGGAATGACATAGTTTTACTGCTTTAGTCATCAGCCTACCGGTAACTCTTCATCCGTCCTCCGTTTTCTATTGTTCTAATAGCACCTGAGCCTGCGTGCATAAGCTGCTTTCCAAAGATGTTACCGATTTTGTTCTGGGGGCAAAGAAGTCCAGGGGTGTGATACTGACAAGAGCCTTTGCTGCTTTAATGCATAAAGGGAATTAATTAAAGGAAGAAGTAGGTGTGCAGAAAAGACAAACACAAACTTGATGCCTTACATGTAGCGACACATTAGCGCATGCAGTCTCATGAAAGCAGGAACTCCTCCCCTCTCAGTGACCCTACAGCCTCTTAAAGGCTCCACGGTGGCACCTACATTTTTGTGTGGCTTTGAATGGAGATAAACTATGACAAGACACAAGTTAGCTCATCCTACATGCCATTTGGTTTTCGTGAGCCTGGGTATGTTGATTGAACCCAGAACATTCCAAAAAGAGACCAGTATCCCGTGCATATAGTATTTGTTTTTATTTTATGAGATAAATAGAATCCCTGTGGCTAAAGTCAGCAGATTTAACCACCTCGATGCTGCCACTCTAAGTTATACAGAGATTCCCACTAACTGAAAGACCTTCCTCTGAACCTCTCTCCCAGATAGAAAGATGGGCACCCATAGACAAAGAGAAATGGCCATTTTTCCCCCACATTTTTATGCATGTCTACTTTGGCTTCTGGCACATGGCAGAATGCTTATCAATTGCGAATCAAATCTGTTCCCCTTCCTTTTCTAACTTTCTCATCGTCCATTCCTCCCATCTGTTTGCCTTTTAGGAAAGAGAGAATATGCACACTCACCGTGCCCCGCTAGCCATGTTATTAAAATGTCACTTGCCTGGTTGCTTTAATTTTTACTCTACTGCAAACTGGAGTGCTGCATGACACAAGATATTGGATTCTATGAATCTCGGAAAGATGTCAGCTTCCCAGGTGGAAAACATATATCTTGGGTAGGTGTTTCTTGCCAACAAGACTGTCTCTTTGGAGCTTTCATCAAAGTGTTCAGAGACTGCCCCAGATGAGAAGCAGAAGAAATATTTCCAGATGATCCCATGATCATTGGGGCAAATCCTGATCTATGCGGAGGAGACCTGCGTGCCTTTTTTTCCTCTTCTGTCCCCAGATAGAGTGGAAGTTTGAGCCTATAAAAGCAACGAAGGTGAACTCCCTCATTCACACAACAGGGTGGATAGCTCACCACAGGGTGCCCTTGATGGTGCTCTGTCCACTCTAATTTTAAACATCCAAGCAATGGGAGTCCCACCACTTCCCTCGCAAGATTACCCTACAGCCTAATAGACCTCAGCATTAAGAAGATTTTCAATTGGTAATTGGTAATCAACCTAAATTTCCCTTTTCTTAATTTCATGCCATTACTCCAGCCCCTATCCCCTGGTTCCACCCAGTTCCTCACCCTCATTAGTGTTTATACTCTCCAAATACTAACAAATAGCTGGTGAAAAGAAAGCCCTCATTCAGCCCATATTTAAAAAAAAAATTAAGTCAGTTCTCATATACACAGCTTTTCTTAAGATACTCTTCCTTAATATTAAAAGATTCAAGTATTTTTCTCAATAAGCGAAACAAAAAGGTCTGTAAATGGAAGGCACAGCAGTTTGTAATGGGCTAGAGGGGAATAAATGCATCCTTAATGTGGGCAAGTGATAATGGTATGGTTAGAGTCACCTTCTTTTGCCCTTCAGACATGAACAAACTGTTGAACCATTTGGGTTAAGATTTTGTCCCCTAATGTAGTCTTCTACTGCACAGGTATATTTAATGCTACACAATATTAAATATCATAAACATAATAGGTACATTATACTTCATAGTAAATAAAATATTTCTAAAATGTGTATCACCTCATTATTATATAAAACTTTACAAGGTGGTCTCACAGAGAGCTAAGCCTCAGTTTATGCTTTATTTAGAGAATAAATTGTTCTTTTCGAAGTTTAAACCATCCCATGCATTTGGTTTAATGGTACAGTCAAAACAAAACAAACAAACCTGTACTTTAGTTGCAAACCTTTGGTTTGTTTTTAAAAAAATGGGTTTTCCATGTGACTGTCTTCAGTAGTCTCAGACTTTCTCTCTTTCAGAATATAACATTCCTTTCAGGAATAATACACTCCTCCTCCACACTGATCAGTCTACACCATTTTAGTAGTGACGTGAGTCAGCCTGGATCTTCAGTGAGGTGATAATCCCAGGCCCTGATGTCATGCGTTTTGAGTCAATTTTCTGTTGACATTGACCCTGATGCATGTTTTACGAGACTAACCTAGCTGGAGCAGCAGAGCGGCCCTGGGCATCTTTGGTGGAGTTATCATACAAACAACATCTTGGAACATTTCATGCTATCACAGTGGTTCTCAACCTTCCTAAAGCTGCAACCCTTTAATGCAGTTTGTCATGCTGTGGTGACCTCCAACCATGAAATTATTTCCTTGTGACTTTTATGAATTGTAAGGTAAATATCTGAGATGAAGGGTGTCTGATGTGTGGTTCCTAGGGGGAGGAGACCTACAAGCTGGGCACCAGGGTGCTATCGTGTGGCGGCCCTTGGTTCCCAGAGAGTGGCATTTCTGTTTATTTCATCTTTTAGAGACTTCTGATAGAAATATTGAAAATTTGCAGTCATTATCAGCTTCAAGAACTCTTCAGTCTTAATTCATGAGCAAAGACTAAGTGAGCATTCACTATCTGTATTTTTCCCCCTTGGCAGAGTGGTAGAAGGTCCAAAATGTTACAGCAATTTCTAAGAATTTCTTGTTCATATGTTTTTGGCATCACAATGCTCTTTTAAGTTGAAAACAACTGAAATAAACTTTAGCCAACTTAAGCATAAGGGAGGGAGTTGGCTGGGATACTCTCTGGCATTTCTAAGAACACAACATGAGTTGACCAAACAGGTCTATGGAAGGCAGAGAAAGCCGGCCAGTTTCTAGCTTCCTGGAACAAATGTAAAATGTATGCGTTCATGCGTCTTCTGCCATGTCATTGAATGCATCCTGTTCCAACAACTCTAGCATGCTGGCTTCTATGTTTATGTTATAAATTCCTGAGAGAGACATTGGCTCTCTTTGGGCCCCCATTGAGCCTGGTGCATAAACTAGACCATGGATTTAGACACCAGACATTGGCAAAACAGTTGGGCCCATTTTTGTGTGCTAAATATCCATTTCAGGGAAGGGGAACTTGTGGGGAGAGAGCTACACAGAAAAGATATCCAAGTCTCTGGACTTTTAAAGTTACATTTTAAGGAGCTACTGAGAAGTTTTAACTTGTCTTATGTAATCAGTTTTTATTCTGTGCACATTTGCTGTCCCCTCCCTCCAGAGATTAACATATACTGGTCTCTAACATTTTTAAAAACATTATTGAGCAAAGACATGGGGGTAAAAATCTGGAATCTTTCAGATGTACCTGACCTTCAAAGTCTCAGTCACAATAGTTCTTGTACATAAGATGAAAATATAATTGACTGTTTGTGTTGGGTTACAGTTCATCCAGGCATCTTCCTGAGCTCTCAGTCAGCCAATGAGTGAGGATAGGGAAGAGAATTTAATTAAATGTCCAATCGAGTTTCGAGCTGCCATGCCTCATAATTTAAACCATCTTTCTCAGTTGGTGTTCATTCTTCCATTTGGATAAAAAGCCCAGTCTCATGTTTTCTTCCTATACTCCTTCAGTTCTTTAAGATAATGTTCTGGAGGGTGGGGAAAAGTATGTGCAATTTATGGATCATAGTGGCTATAGGAACTAATTGGATTCCTCCACTCACGTAGTGTCTGTGTGTCATTTTTAAATCTTGCTACTCAATCTCATTTTTCTTTTAGAAAATTAAGGAAGTGTTTTAATTTTATGTGGGTGGATGTTTTTCCTAAGTACATATCTGTGCAGCACAGGCAACCTTGGTGTCTGCAGAGGCCAGAAGAGCATACTGGATCCCCTGGAGCTGCAGCTATGAACAGGCTGTGAGCAGTACGTGGAGGTTAGGGTTTGAGCCCCTTGAACCCAGCTCTCGTGGGAGAGCAGCCAGTATTCATAACCTCTGAGCTCCAGCTGCTCCCACCCCATTTCTATGAAACCCAATGACCACACATGAGGTGACTCCAAATGAAGGTCATTGTTGAAAAGAGAACTGTAATGTGCAGCAAGCAGGACTCGTAAGGATCTGGCCCTTCATTTGGGCTTGGACAGATGGCTATGGAAAACCAGCACCGAATCTTATACACGTATCCTCCATCTCTCTGCCTACAGAACCTTGACTCTGTACCATGCTTTCAGTCCAGCTGCCATTCTGAGCTCATGCAGGCCATTTTGCCCGATGACATCAGAATCTATTCTTTGCTTCACATAGCCAAGAGCAGCCATTAAAACTCAGACCAAGGGCCTACCTCTACTGAATCACTTGACAAGAACAGTCTTCACTTTCTGTGGACTTCAGAGATAGAGGCTACTCCTCCATTCTTTTAGAAGATTCCATGGGGAATAGTTGTATCTCTCTAGGGCCTATCTATTCTGGACTTTAAAATTTACTGGATATTCCAACGAGATAAGATACTGTGGTCTAAGATCAGGTCTGGGCACAGGTAAGCTGTGGTTTGCAGGGCCTCTCACTACACACTTTTTATCTGATCCATCAAGCACAAGTCTCACCAAGAGCAAATCTGGGCTTAATCTTGATCAGAGACTAGCTCTAGCTAATATTGCCTTCTCACCTGAGCTGTGGAAAATTTCCAAGTTTGCCTAATTGTAAAGAAAATGTCTAAATGCTTCTTCAGAGGGCTAATGGATCTAGAATATTGTCTCTTATTATTACATATTTACAAATCCTGTGGGTTTTTCAGATTAAGATGGTCATGGTGGTTATAGTAAATTATCTTTTTATTGAATATAATTATTTGTATTAAGATAGTATAAATTGCTTTATTCTAAGAGCAGGTGATGTTTTGAGGAATACTGCTAAAGAGTTTGTTTTTTCAGTGGTACCTCACAAGCTCCCATGATCTGGATTCTAGTTGGCATTTTCTTTAGTTATTCACATTTTGCTGGTCTCACCTATAGAAATATAAGATGAATTCTCTGTAAATAAATGGTTTAAAAAATTAATTTTTAGTTTCTGGGATGGGATGCTTTGCTTGTTTGTTTTTGTAGGGGAAGTAGTTGCAGCAAGTCCACTGAATGTCTATTGTGATTTTTCACACTGACTTAGAGAATGTCATAATTCTCCTTCTGCTCCTTAGGACTTTTCTTTGGCTACATCTGACCATCTTAGGTTCTTACGATGTGGATGCCCTATTTGGACAGTGTGAACATATCACGGTAAGCAGTTTCTTTGGGGCTCACACAGGTCTATGAACAGGCCTAGGTGGTCTCTGGAGCCCACAGGAGAGGATCTGTGCCTTTGAAGTCTCTTTCCCCCACATGGTGACTCTGAGGTGTCACGAAGAGAGCAGCTCTTCATAGAATGCATTTGCCCTTTGCGCTCTCACTTAGTAGTGCTGCTTCATTCACTTATTCCCTCACTGAACACTCTTGACCATCTCCAGGACTGACAGGTCCTTCTTGAATTCTCTGCCTGTGGCCAGAATGTGGAACTCTTGTTATCTAGCCTTCCCATGTATTAAAACAGACCCAGATAATGAAATGTGCAAGACCAGAGGATGCTTCTCAGAAAACAAATAGAAACATGCCACAAGAGACTCCATTACAGGTGCTGTCAACATTTCTTCAAAGAGTGTATTTAGTGCTTGCAGACACACAGAAATGTCATGCTTCTGGAGCATGTGGACTCAGGGGGTTATAAGCTTCAGGCAGATACCAAAGGGGGAAGGTGTACGCCATCCCATCCTAGGGAGAACATGCTGCATCTTCACTGAGTTCCCTGCCCTCCAAAAACCTCATGGTTGCTTAAATCATATTGCAATAATTTTCTCTTTGAGAGAGAGTCCAAATGAATCCAAAATGAGGACATCAATTAATATTTTATTGCATAGTAGTAACCATTAGTGCATATTACACATACCCAGTGAACTAGAGTTTAGACACACTAGATACATTTATCAACTTTTATCCTCAATATAATCTTGCTGACTCTTGTTAAATGAACAATTCAGTCTCTTTCCATATTCATATGTCTATGTGTACATTATTTTTAAATATTTGTACACGTTTGTATACTCAAAGTATAAATATTGTGTTTCCACATTTTATAGTTTATTTTTATATTTTAAATATTCATCTTTAAATTCAGACTTTTAAGAAAGCATTCTTACTTAAAAGCTGTTAATTTAAAGAAATGTAGATAGCACCTAGCATATATTACTTCCTAAAACATCCACTCAATACTAGAGGTTTATAAAATTCCAGTAAGTGTCCCTTAGAAACAAAACCAAACTGGTATGTTGTTATCATTAGCAGATAATGGACTAACGATGCAGCTCTCATAGTCAGGCTACAGCAGAGAGACACACACTCCTGTTAGGTAGCACCAGACCTTCAAGTCAGCCTAGCATTGCCACATTCTTCTCCATACATGGTGACATCTCCACCAAATGGCATCTGGCTTCTGATTCATTCTCCTGCTCCTCCAACATCATCTTCAACTTCTACTTTCTTCTTCCATTTGTTTGACATGAAATCCTAGCAGGAGGCCTTGTAGCAAGTTCCTGAGCTGTCTGCCAGTCTCCTCCCCACCTGAGGCTCAATCATCACAGAAGCAGAGTAACAAGCCTGGAGGTACTCTAGCTTCAGGGGCAAAGTGCTCACCACTGAGCCCAGTGGTCACAGCAGAAGGCCCTGGGGCAGAAGGCTGCCATATTTGGGGTTTCTAAAAGTTATTTCTGACCCTGTACAAAGTTATATGACATGTTTTATTTTATGTTAGCCCTGAGAAGCTGTTTGTGTTTCCATGCTTTCGCCCTTCTCGGTGGACTCGCTTGTGCATAGGTCCTGGGTCACAGTGAAGGTACTCCCTGAACTCCTCTGAGGGATTCATTTCTCATTTAGTCTACATCCATTTTAACCAGTTTGTTATAATCTAATTTAGATTAATGATATGCCAGCAAGTAAACCAGGGAGAAACACATCTTTCCCTCACAGAACCTTGCGAATTGGTCAAGGGCAATACCAAGGAGACATTTGGACTTGACCACTGAGTTCCCAGGACTGCCACCCCCACTGGCACTCTGCCATGTGTGGAAAGCTTCTGAGAACATCACAGCAGGTTGTCACTTGATCAACAATCCACTCTCTGAAAGGTGGGACAAGTTTAAGAAGAGCTTTGACAGGAGTGGCCTCTCAGGAGATGACTCCCAGTGAAGGTCATTGTTCAGGAGGAGAGCCATATTGAACAGCCACGCAGCAAGCACCATGATGCATGTGAGAGAAAAAAAACAAAACAAAACAAAACAAAAAAAAAACAAACAAAACACCAAACCGTATCAAGATGGTAAACAACTCAGTCCCCTTGGAAAATATTCTTTATTTTATATTCTTCCTCTTTCTCTAAAATGGGCGATTGCTTTTCTGCCAAAGCGACTCAAAAGGGCCATGAAAGCTAAAGTCCTTCAAAGCTGTTAAAGGCGTCTTCAAATTTACAATAAAATCCAGCATGACAAATTTTCCAGTAAAGCCTCAGGAGCATCAGAACAGCACTAACACAATTTCCCTTTCGGTCAGGATTTTAGTATTCAACACCTTGAGAAACACGGAAAGCCAACGTGGCAAAAACAAAACAAAAAACCAAAATAGAGGCAGAGGAGGGAAAAAAAAAAAAACAGAACAAAACAAAAACAAAAACCAAAGCCTAGCAATAACAAAGACAGTAGGGTGGGGTGGAAGGTATGCAAACAGCCACAGGAGCAATTAAACATATGCCAAAGTCAACAACTGGTAGGGTTAGCTGGGGTTCTGCCCAGCAGGCAGAAGGCACTCAGCAAAGGGAGAAAGGGAGCAGGCGTTGGGAGAGCAGCAAGTCAGTTGCAGAGGCGATCCTGAGCCTCCAGACACACCACCAGCCATGCAAAGCGCCACATACCTTTCTGGTTTGCTGGTTCTGTCGGCTGAGACAAAGCAGTCCCGTTCGCAGCGGGAGGCCAAATCAAAATGAAATTTTATTTAGTCTGCACTGTCCCCAGATTGGGTTTCAGAATGACTGCTTTAGGAGATAGCATGGATGTGGCTGATGCATGCTTTGCATATGAAACTGCAGTAGGAAAAGAAATCTACATAATCAAAAAAATCTGTGCTCTGTGTGTGTGACAAAAAGCCTGGGCTACAGTGCCTTCGCTGCCGAGTAGGCTTCAAGCAGGTCCTTCCAAGGTGAAATACGCTTTCAGAGATCCTTAAGTGGTGTTATTGATACATAATAATAAATCTATGTTTCTTTAGTTTATGGAAATATGTAGTTTCCTGGATATAATTGTGCCACCTTAAAGTAATTGATTTCTCTACATTTGTGAGCATATCAAAATTTGTATGAGAAAAAGAAATTGAATTTTCAAATGTGCAGATTATTTTGAGGTGGGTGGAGGCCTTGTTCTGACAATTACTGTACTTTCTGAGCCTTGATAAAATAAATTAAAAGCTTAAGTTTTAAGCAGCATTGAAACGGGTACTAAGAGCCTCTTTGATTTTTCCCTGGGAAGGCACTTAAATAATTCATATTCAGAGACTGTTTGTAAATATGGGGAGAAAGTCTTTTTAGAAAGAGCTTTAGATGTTGGCAATACTATCTCTAGATGGAGTGGAAGGCCTCTAAGCTGTGCAGAGCGCACCCGTTGTGGAATAGAGCATGCCTGTCGTGGAATCCATGGGGGTACGTTGGCTATGCGTGTGCACTTGCAGTGTATACACAACTGCTTCTAATGCGGGGTTACTGCCTGCTCTGCCAGAAACAGACGATACAAGAGGTCCTGTGAAAACAGGAGGTCAAAAAGGGACTTGTTAGTAAATATGCATCATTATTAAAAAAAAATACTTCTTATTATACTTTCATTTCCACACAGCGGTCCTTGAGGTTAAGTGCTGTCAATCGCTTTGTTGGAAGAGAAAATAAAAATACACTTGAAAGAAAGAATAGCAACCTGTATAAAATAAAAGTAAACTATTAAAAATGTGAGACAGCCTTTCCCACTGCACAGTGCTCTGGAAAACATGGACAGTACTGTTCTGTGCTGCAATAGTCTGAAGACCTGAGGAGTAGGTCAGCTCTGAGGGAGTCTCCAAGCCACGACCCACAGCTGCACAGAAACTTAGCTCCACCGTGAAATACAAACGCTTTAAACAATGTGCCTCCTCCCATCCTGGCAGTGGCCACTGCCAGAGATGTGGAGACCCACACTCCCTACTGAAACAGCACAGATCTACCCCCCTGTTTGGGTTTGCATGTAATTTTTTTAGAACAGCTTTTCCCTGTTCCAACTTAGATTGGCAACCAGTCAATAATAATGTTTACAAATGTAAAGGTCTCCTTCAATTGATCATTTTGCATTAGGTACCATGGCATCCTGTGTTCGGCTGAGCACACCAGCAGCATAATTAAAGCCTAAAATCCAGACAGAGCAAGTGGGATTTGTTCCCTCTATGGCCCTTAACTACTGCATCCAGGTCTCTCTATAAGTAGGGCAGAATGCTGGCTTCACTGGGGCTTGTAAGCTACACTGATCCGTTTTGCCTTGCCTTGCTGCTATAATTACTCAGATATTCATTAAGCAAGAGTTTTGCCCGAGTATTGTTTTTACTGCCAGGGCTCCCCGTTTCTGAGCAAGAGAAAGATGTGACTTCTTAGCAAATCTTCTAACCCCCAAATTCAGTGCACCTGGCATTCACTTTCCACCTAATAAGCATCCGTGAATATGCAAATATTCAGTATCTCAGTAACCTCATTAATTTATTCCTCAGGCAATCATCGAATGTGCACCAGTCCTGGGCCACCAGAGCTGGAACTGGTGTGATCAGGGCTCCTAGAGGCAGCTGAAGACTCTGGCTGCACATTGAAATACTGTTTCATCTTTATTCTGTCCTTTGGCACTCCAATTCAAACAAAGACTCTTACCTTCCTCCACTTAGCTGACAGCCAAAAGCGAGAGAGAGAGAGAGAGAGAGAGAGAGAGAGAGAGAGAGAGAGAGAGGAGAGAATTAAAAGAAAGAACATGGAGGAAAAAAGGAATTGTAGGGTTAATAATGAAGATCTTCCCTCTACTGCCAAATACTAACCAGCGGTGATTCACGGCTTGAACAGAACCTTCACTGCAGACCAGCCTCCCACAGCCCAAGTTGTCTCATTTTGTTATTTATTGGGAGCTGGGTGGGGGTGGGACTGAGGGCGACCTGCTTTCCAGGCTGCAATGCAGTTGAACAATCTTTCACTTTGCCCACATTAAAAGCCCTGAATAATGTTTATAAAATGTTAGGGAATCCCGGTAGGTTTCCTATTTAACAAGCCATGTATGACAAATCACAGTGTAATGTACTACGTTCTTAATCTTTAATTAGAATGTGAATATCTGCTAGAAACGCTGTTAACTTTGACACGTTAAATCTTCTGGTTAAAGTGTCTTACAGCAAGAGCAAAGATGAAACACTGTAACAATCTCCCCTTCTCTCCATTCACCCGGACGGTTGGGGAAAGATGATAACATCTTGTAATACCTGCTCTGTAGTAATTAATCGCTGTGGTATTTAGGACCATTCAAGTAGACAAATATGACAGAGACAGGGACAATTAGAAACCTCGTTCAAGCTACATTAACTTTTCCAGCTATTACAGCACAGCAGCTCAAGTTTGCTTGTAAAAGCTGCAGAGGGATTGCTATGCATTAGCCGTGCGATTATTAATGAAAGAAAAGGAGAATTGTGTTTATTGTAGTTTGAAAATTGCAAATAAATTTCAATTATCTGCTATGTCATTTTGTTAAACATGCACTCTGGAAATGCCTTTGTATCCTAAATCATGAGCTACTTAGAACAAACTAATACCAGAACCCCTCGGGGACATACGGAGGCAATATTTTTGTAGAACTGGCCTTTTTTTTTTTTTTTTTTTTTTTTTTTTTTTTTTAAGAGGAAATTGGAGATGGGCAAAGCTACCTAACTGGGCTATTCAGGTGGGAAGGTCTGTAGTGTCCTGGCGTGGATTCGACCACTATGGACCAGCAGAGCTTGAGTCAGGTGTCTCCAGCAGACAGCAGGACAATCGGAACCATAGTGCCTAAGAAGTCCTTCCTCCTTTATGAGCAACCCCAAATAATGATAAGAAACCCGTTGTGATAAGCAAATAACATATTCTACCTCTCCTCCTCCTAATGGCAGAGGCAGTCTTGGGGAAAGCGGGAGAATCTGCAAGAAGCTCTGCTGCAGAGGTGATGAGGAGTCAATGTTTTTGGTGGATGGCTCATACCTACTCCCTTTCTTGAGGATAGCTGCCAGTCACTTTGAATGGCAGACTTGATCCTGAAACACACACAGGCACGCTCATACACAGGCAGCAGAAGTAAGCATGCCCTGTTTCTCTGCTGCCTTTCATGAAACCATTCATCTTGCAGAGCAGGCCGGCTCTCACGCAGTAGCAACCTACCCTTGTGTCCCCCGCCAAAACCATATCACACAGCCCTTTGCCAGGGGCTGGGAGTTACCTCATGACTATCAAACTGTCAGTCCACCCTGCTCTGTCTCCACCTTTGCCGAGCTCATGTGCCACTTGTACCCAGTTTATTATTCTATATGACTGGCCATCAGGAGCTGAACATGAAAAAATAATCCTGGTGTTCCCTGGAGCTGGGGACCTGATCCAATTGTCTTCTGTAAATCAAAGAAAGACCAGCTTAGCATGGCACAAATCTGCATCCCCACCCCAGAATCTGTTGTCACACACACACAAAAAAAAAAACCCGCTCAGTGCCCAGGAACAATCTCCCCTCTCAGCCGCTCTGCGATGATGTCAGCTTTCTGATTACAAACTGCTTATTTATGCTTCAACAGCTGCCAAGAGCAGCGAATAAGTGGCTAAAATAGTGTCTAGACCAGGCTTTCAGGCCTCTATTGTCTGGGGGTTGTTACCTGGTTGACAGCGATGGGCCCAGCTGCCTCCTGTGAAAGGCAGCAGAGATGGCGGGACTGTGATTGACAGCAGGGCCCTCTGGGTCAGGCCGATGGCCCCATGTCTTTATATTCCTGCTTCCAAAGGGAAAGCCAGGGTCCTGCCTAGAGGTTGGAGGTGAAAAGAAATGTTGGAGGGTAATGAAAAATCTTTTGGCCAAATTTGTGATCATGAACACTTACCCTGGGGAATCAAAGCCAGTCCAAGTGGCCATGGGGTAAACCCAGAATGGGCACCTGGAGCCCAGGGAGGGATTCATGGCTGGTGATGTCCCCAGGCCTTGTAGGGGTGGGGGAGGGCACCTAGGCATGCACAAGCTCGTTTTCTTTCTCTTTCTTTCTTTCTTTCTTTCTTTCTTTCTTTCTTTCTTTCTTTCTTTCTTTCTTTCTTTCTTCTTTCTTCTTTTCTTTCTTTTTTTTCTCTTCTTCTTCTTTTTCCCCCTTTAACTTTCTCATCTCCCCCTCCCCCATTTGTTCTCTGGTGAGGAATAGAGAAGCCCTGACTATATCTCTGGTTACCTTTTAAACTCTCCATCCGGTAGTCAGATGAGAGTTCAAAAGCCTTCCTTTTCAGTGTTCTTAGTAGAAAGCTGACAGAATATGAAACAGTCTAACATTTGGGGAAAAAATAAGAAGCTTTGCAAGCTGACGTAAATGCTTAATTAGAATTTACAACCTTTGAATGTTCCTTCCCTGCTTATTTTCAGCCATAACCTCCATCTGAGATTATGAGTGTAGATTTAAATATTCCAAAACGCTGCCTTCCTCCCTGCATGTCATTTTCCACAGTGCTTGATTGACATCAATCATTATGGCCTCAATCTTGCTCTTCTCCTTAGCCCCATTTCATAGTTTAGGGTTCCTGGGACAAGAAGAATACTGTTTAGTGTGATCACAGACTGGTGTTCACTTGAATAGAGTCGTCAGAATAAAGAGCTACACGCCCTGCACCTCCCGTTGACCAGCCCTTGGTGCCCCATTACTTAGTGCTTGCGAGAAATTGCAGCCCTGATGGTTAAACGCCACGGTTCCTGGAAGAACAAGTAAAAAGTCCAGTGTCCATCGAGGCTGCAAGCCATGCTCATACGCTCCCACTCTTGTTTTTATTTACTTCCCCAAGTATTAAAAATGTGGCTCTCTGCCCTAGATCATGGTGGCCGTGATCTGGGGTGCAAAATAGTATTAATGTGATTGTTCTTTACTCTTTAAAAATGGCTGCATTCACAAGATCATACCAAAGATGGGAAATGAGCTTTCGTCTATGTGAAAAATAACATCTATTTGAAATCATGGCATACATTCTGAGCCAGCAGACTCGAATGAGATGCAAGGGAACACCTGAGGAGTCAGGGCTTAATTTGTGTATACAGTTGGCTTTCTCTGTAATATCTGATTCAGACTTCGTAACGAAAATGAAATCACATTAAATTAACTGTAAAAAATAAGTTGATTTAATTAAGCACAGAAAGACTTAATAGATATAATAAAATGTTAAAAAGTCAAATGATGTGCAGTTACATTTCAGTTAACACCGCTCAACAAATGTACTAAATTTATTCCTTTCAATAATGATGTGTTTTGAACATTTAATTAGATAAATAATGTCTAATCACTTCAGCAGATCTGAACTGGAAGGGTTTCTTGTCATCAAAGGTGATTCATGCTTGATATGCCTTCCTTCCAAGGGAGAGCAAAGCTGATGAACTTTGGCTCTTCCCAAAGAGATGGGCAGAAAGTAAGGTAAAGGCTGCTTTCATGCCTCATTAGAATGCGGGGTTTACTAAACAAACCTCTATTTACAATAACAGGAGTGTTATTCGGAACAGAATCCTACTTGTTTGCCCCTTTTCAAGCATCAGAGACTATAAGTAGCTGATAAGAAAAGGTATTCAACGTGAGATGTCCTATAATTCATCATAATGCCGCTCCCTTTAATAACTACTTTGCTCAAGTGATTGGCATGATTACAAGAAAATTACTTCAAATTATTCATCTCTTATCTTTCCTGTAAGATGTCCTAAGTTGGATGATAGTTAGCATAATGGGGCCCTATTAATTACTAATGTGGAAAGTCCTTCAGATTTGGGTAGAGTTTGTAGCCCAAATAAAGAAAATACTTCCAAATTCAAATCTCCATCATGTGCTGTTTAAGATGGTGCCACCCACTGTCTATTAGACGGAATGTCAAGGACGCTTATTCCTCATCTGGGATTTGCTAAGCTGAACCCAGCCTGTACATGGAAAGCAGACACACAAAGAGCATTTATGTGCATACACACATGAGTGCACACTCACACACACATACATGCACACAAACAAATGTATGCACACACGAGAACACGTACTCAATGCCCTAAAGTATTGACACTTTCTGAAATGTAGAAATGATTCACATAAAGTTACTACTTCAAGCTCATGGTGTTAATTCATCCATATTTTCTGGAAAGAATTCTTGGTAGAGAATCTTTCCATTGCTAATATTGCCTTCAGTAATATATTTGGGGGCATGTATGCATACATCCATTTCCCTACAAGCCATCATATAGTATTAAGTGTTGTTAAACCTTGACAATTTTGAATTTATGGTAAGATCAGTACTCTAAAGCACGATTTGTTTCTCATCTTAAACTGGGGTAGAAGAGATGCATAGCAGAACCCCACTTATGAAACCAATTCTCTTTTGTGTGCATTTTATACATTTGTTCCAATTTGGTTATATTCATTTCTGTGCTTTGCAGAGCATCTTTTTCCATACTGCTTAATTTCTATTTAAAAAAAAAAACTTAAAAAATACCTAATTATGTAATTGTTATGAACCAACAGTGAGGAGATAAAATCACATGTCACATGCATTAAGTCATAGTAGTGTTAGCACCAGAAAGAGGATTCCTTTGGTAGGTAAATAGTAGCAGCCAGTAGGGAGCAATTTAAAAGTCCTTGAAACTTTTAATCTTTTCACTCTTTATGTAAACATCCAAAGCTGTTTTCAGTTGGATTTGTTACAGACACACAAACATATTCGCATGTATGTGAAGTTCAATATAAAAATTAAAAAATAAATGCAACGTGACCCATATACTTGGAGACCTAGAAAGCAAAACTACAGAGCTGCTTCAACCTCTCTGCTGGTAAGAGTCTTACTGCACTCTCCCTGTGCCTGACTCATTAGAAGACTGTCCATCCAGCTTCCGGGCTCACAACCTGCCGACACGGTGCCTCCCACCAAGAGACTACCACTTCCTTTATGCTGGGGACTCTTTTCTTCCATCTTGTTTCTCAGCTCACCTGGCTGAGCCTGTAGCTTCACAAATCTTTCTTATTTCTGACTATTAACTTATTTCTGCATGTGCTAGCTTTCTGACAGTCACTGAGGTTTAAAATGCTGAGGCTCCTTTTTTTTTTTTTTTTCACCCTTCAAGTGTCCAGTCCTGGTAAAATGTCGCTTATGTGTCTTTTCAAGGGCAAACCTAGAAAATATAACCCATCCATCACCTCCCGCTCAAACGTACAAGGCTTCCAGCTAACGAACTCAGTAGGATTGGTTTGTTTAGATCTTTGGTAGTTAGGAAACAAAATTTTAAGACTCATGGGTGAGTCTGGATTACTTCCATTTTAAAATATATAATTGAGCTTAAAACTTTCAAACTTTCAAAAGGAAAATATTTGTATTGAATTATATTTTCAAGAAGTATTGGTAACAATGGCTAAGAAATATATACAGAAGGTAAAAATTATTTCATCTTTTAGTATGTACAAAGCAGCATACAATATAACTTTAATATTATTAAAAAGTGAGGGATGAGTGTGTGTGTTTTTTCTGTCTATTTTGTGCCTATTCTGAAGGATTTTACATAGCGAAACTTGGAATTTTGTGCTTACTTCTGAGCAATTTAAGTCTTCTATTTAAAATTCAGGAAAGTAGTCTTGTTTGGGTGGCTTTTTCATGTGCAAGTTGCATAGTCTGGAACTTGGCCCTTCTCTGGAATAAATTAAACTCCAAAGGCCGTGTGAGCCTGTGCTTAGTCATGAGTGTCCCGAGAAAACTGCTTAGTCACTCTCTATCTCAGTTTCTTCATTTAAAAACCATGTTTCTGATCCAAGCAAGTTCAAAAACTTGCAGTTCCATGCTTTGGAGAAAAGACACACTGCATTATTAAATTGAACTGCTTTTAAATATAAGGACCTGAAGAAATATGTGGAAGGGAAAAAAGTAGATTTTGTTTCTTTGAATGTCAAACTTAAAGTCCTTGGAGATTTTGCCCATGCTTTACATCAATTAAAATACTCTTAGATACAATATGAGATGGTGCAGGGTTAAGGCAATAGGAGGAGACCTGGAACCAGAGAGTTCTGCTTGGGACAGAGCTAGAGTTGCCCTCTGACCTCTGATCCTGGAGGAGTCCTGTGAACATTAGATCCAAGCCAAGATTTAAACTAACAGAGAAATATGAAACTGCACAATCACTTTGATTATTTTTGAAGAATGAAATTCTTTTAAATTCCATTGAGCAATAATAATCAGACATGGTATGTATCTTGCAACAATGACCCATTTAGGAAGACTGATTTAACCTTTTTTGGGGGGGGGGTTTGAAACCTGATAATTTTTCCTTTTTCTTCTTCTGTTTAAAACCATATCAAACCATTCTATCAATGAGACAGTGGTGGTGCATGCTTTTGGTCCCAGCACTCCAAGGCAGAGGCAGGTGGATCTCTGTGAGTTAGAGACCAGCCTGGTCTGCAGGACTAGTTTCAGAACTCCAGTACTAAACACAGAGAAACTTTGTCTCAAAACCACAACAACAGTACAGAGCTACTTAACATGTAAGTTGTATTTCTATACTCAAAAATAAAGCATGGTCCCAGAAACAAGAAGAACAAAACTGGAGAGACAGCAGGATGGATCATTTGCCACCAGATGAGGTAAGCCTGAGGACCTTAGGTCAGATCCTGGAGCAGAGAGCTGACTGCCTGGGGGTATCTGTGACCCTACACATTAAAACAGTGGCGTATGGCCAGGCATATGCCCCAAACACACACACACACACACACAAACACACAAATGATAAACAGGTTTTACAGTATAAAGTTATATGCCTCCTTAGTCCAGTATCATGTCAGTCTCATGGTAAAAAGAATTAAATTTATTCTTGTTGCACTAGAAACACAAAAATTATTTTAAAAAAGACACGTGTAAAGAAGACCATTTTAAAAATACTTCCGTTGCCCAGATCAAGACTACAGAGTGTAGAATATGCACAAAACTGCCCTTTGTCTTTTAGGGATGGCTGAGGAATTGTTTAAAATAACCTTTAAAATGAGTGTGTGTGTGTAAGAGAGAGACATACAAAGAGAGATAGAGAGACAGAGGGACATAGAGAGACAGGCAGAGAGACAGAGAAGCACAGAGAGAGAGAGAGAGGGGTGGAGCACTTGGTACCATCATGTGGAAGTCAAGGACAAGCCTCTGCGGATTAGTCCTCTCATTACACCTTCTCTGGTTTTCATTTGCTTCTGCAGATGGCACGTTAGCTTGTCTGTGAGCTTGCAAGGATTCTCCATACCCACTTCCCACTTCACTGCGGGATCACCAAGATTATAAATGTGTACACCCAGGATGACCAAAGTCCTGGGATCTGAATTCAGGTCCCCATGCTTTTGTGCCAAGCCCTTTGCCCACTGTGCCATCTTCCCAGCCCAAGTTTTGCTTTGCTTTGTTTTTAAACAACCTCTTCAAGGCATGAACAACAAATGAGAGTGTTGATTTCACACCCAAACATCTTCTCTCCCCTCAGCTGTGCACCTTGGACATGGTCACTTATTAGGAGCTGTCAGGCCACTGAGATCTGCCTTACAGGAGAAGCAGTTAGCCCTGGCAAAACCCATCATTCATGTCCTAATTAACAGCTTCTACCATCACCCTCTCTTGCCAAGGATACCACTAGCATTGAAAGAGTATGACTAGAAAGCATGAAATTGT
>REGO01000013.1:8912655-8967285 GCA_010120015.1 Rhombomys opimus | reverse complement strand
AAAAAAAAAAAAAAAAAAAAAGACAGAACTGTGAAATAGCATAAAATGTAAATAAGTTAAAGTAGTTTCTATTTAGTGGGGCTAACAGTGCCCTTACTAGTTACCAGAGACTGAGAAATGAAAAGCCAAGTGCCAGGAGTAAATGCTTCTTTCGGAGTCGTTGGTCACTGAGGTTCTATAGATCCCCAAATAGGACAGTGTATAGTCAGGACCCCTGGTTACCCTTTAGAACCTGACAAGACCCGAGTGCTGAAGATACCCTATTCCTGAGTCATACAACCTGAGTTAATCAAGCAGACACTGACCGGAACCTCACCCTTATTGGCTAGCATTCATAGTGCTGAAGAAAAGTAAACCCAGTCTTACCCCTAGCAAGCTACAGTAATGGGTTGTCAAGAGAAACATGCTCATTGCTGCAACTGTGGCCTGAATATCACTGGAGAAACTAACCAGTTTCTGGGAGGTCTTAAGGCAGTTGCACAAGATGAAACCCATACCTGGATTAGTTAGAGCCCCAGAAACCTGCGGCTAGACAGGCCAGGTCGCATGTTCCAGAGGAGAGCCTGCTGCTGTTAATTTGGTAAATGGACACAGAATGAAATCAATTCCTAATGACTTTTCATCATACTCCTAGATTAACGCATCCCGCAACCCTCATCAGTGAAGTTTCATTTAAAGCAAATGGCAATTACCACAGAGACTCACAACTGGCTGAGATGCAGAGAAGAAGCGACTGAACGGTGAGGAGCCCCAGATGGAACATACGACCGTAGTCCCTCTTCCCATGGTTCAGGCAACGGTCACTCCAGAAGAGGAAGAAGAGAAAGTGTAGGGCCCATAGGTCGTGCCCCGCTGCAAGGGAACTGTTTTCTGGGCTGGGGCAGCTGCACATATAACCTCACAGTGGTCATGATGGCGCACAGACCCATGTGAGCTCACGCCAGGCCAAGCCGCAGAGTGCAGAAGAGAGCCGGACTGAGCTGGGAAGCTGTGGTCAGTTGCTACCCGCTGGGAGAGGATAGCCCCTGGTAAGCTAACCACAGTCCAGCGGATGGCCATACACCCCGGGAATACTGGGAAAGAGCAAATTGGTCTTCATGGCTCAATAATAACGACACAGAGTTTATGGAAGAGGCCGGGAGGTGGGGGACACGGAAGGAACTGGGAGATGGGGTGAATATAATCAAAATACTGTATGACATTCTCAAAAAGCTAAATTTTAAGAAAGAAAAGAAGCCTCCTCAAAGTACTTCCTAGTATTTTATACACTAATAGGAGTCTCTTTCCTTTTCAACAGCAAAAAAAATCTGTGCAAATAAAATATTTATGTTCATCAGTTTCCAGTGTGCACATTTTATTGTCAACTTTACATCTTCCATTAATTTATTAATCAACTATTTTGGATAAATTGTCTTGTAAAATTATAGTAAGCATCTATTAGGCTTTCCAAGTAAATTGGTTCATTGTGATAAGAAATGGCCGTTCAATATGTAGGAATTAAGTTAAATTCAAGGTGTTAACAGTGCCTGAGGTACCAAATTTAGAATATATATCTATATTCAATTTAATGAATACATTCCAAAATTACCCAAAATTATAAACCACATTTAAGCCAGTTTTTGTGTGGTTAGTTGATGAGATGTGGAGGGAGGGATATGAACATTTTACAGGAGCCAACCACAAAGTTTGTAAATCAGGAAGTGAAGTTTTCCACCATTCATACAATTATTAAGTAAACATGTATCCAATTCCAATAATTAACACTGGCTAGAAGAAGAACTTCCATTTTTTTCTCCATTTTCATGTTGGATGTGGCTTGTGAAAGGGAATGCAACATCAGTGGGTTTTTATAATGTCATACAATAAAAATAAAAGCAGAGCTATGGAACTATGGGAACACAGAGGAGGGAGTCCTCTGAATACCCAGAAGAGTTTCCAGCTCTAATGGCACAGAGGCACTCTCTGGTAGGCATCGGAGGGCGGGACACTCGGTGTCAGCCAAGTTCAGAGAGAAGGCCACTTGCAGGGGCTTCCTGGCTGCAATGATACTTTGGTTAAGAAATTCATACCCAGAAGGTTGGGTCTAGTCACGGAGCTGAGTATCAAAGAGTAGAAATCAGCACAAGAGTGTCAAAGGCAGCCAGGAGCCAACATCCAGGTTCCACAGACGAGGCCGTTAGCTGGAGAGACTCTGGGATACCTCACCATGAGCTCATGTGTGCTGTCTCTGCCCTCTGAGCATCATCCATCTTTCCCCATGGAGGCCCTGGTAGGGCTATTTGGTGAAAGATTAACTCGAAGGCGCCGTCTGGAATCTGACCTAGAACGCTACAGTGCTGGCTGAACTGGGTTATGCTTCCACAGATGGGTGCTGTTTACTGTTTACTCAGCTCCTACTCTGTTGCAAGTGTTACTGTTGAGGAGTCTCTGGGCTGAGCCCACAGAATGAGCAACCTGCATCTACAGTGTGACTCAGCTTTTTAAACACCTGTGGCCTTAAACTGTGCTCCTCTGCCCACCGCCATCACTCTGCGTGGATATCTAAATCCACCTGGATCTTAACAAATATGCTTCCTTTCTTCTCTCTAAAATGTATGAAGGAAGCTGGGAAGGGAAGCAGATGCACAGAAAATTAGGGGATTTGGGCACTGGGCATAAGAAACAGGAAGGCAGATGGGGGCCGCCTGGAAGAGGCTGTTTGTAGGCAGAGAACAGACCACAGCTACGGGAAAGCCCTGGTCCCTCAGATGCTACTCCGGGTAAGATCTCCCAAACCAGTGAAAGTATGGTAAGACCGAGTGCAACATGCGGTCAGACACCGTGTGCTGCTGTTGGGCCACAGCCAGGACGGCTCAGCATCGGCACAGCCACAGTTTCTGTAGCAAAGCTTCTGCTTTTGCCTTGTGGAAGGTCTCACCGTCTAGAAAACAGGACAGAAAAGACACCTTTGACAGCGTGCTGTAAGGTAACAGTGTAACAGGAAACACAACAAGCAGAGAAGATCAGGTGTGATTCTTCTGAGGACACATCCTCATCTTCCTAAGTAATTTGGTCAGTTGAAACATTTGTCTCTTCTTTCCAAGTTGTTTCATGATACATGAGGTTTTTGGTTTCTTAAAAAACATTTCAATGAAATTATTTTGTTATAAAATGCTTTGAAATCAATATTTATCAAAATGTTCCCATTTTTAAAAACAATATTTGCTGTTTGTTAAAAATATAACAAAATTTCCATTATCCTCTCTCTCTCTCTCATGTGTGTGTGTCCATACTAGGGAGGAGAGATCAGGAAAAAATATGGAAAATATTCATGTAAATATAACATTTATCTTATTAAGCCTGGTAGAATGTGCATTATTGGGGCTTGTAGTCAGGGAAACTGACCAATGAACTCCACAGGGAGAAAGGCCTGGGAAGGCTTTGGGAGACTCGGACCTCAGCTGCTCCTCATCCTACCTTCCTGCCTTCAGGATGATGGCAGTTGAGATGGTGTGTTTCCAGAAGAAGAAACTGCCGAGGTTTCCCCCCAGGCAGCACGGCTATCATTTCCTGCAGCTTGTGATGGTGAGTTTTGAGGGAGATCAAGATGGATTTTAAATTTTTCAGTAGATTCAGAGATTCAGAGATAATCTGCTGCTGTCCTCATTGACAGCCATTTACAAAACTACCTTATGGATAGGAAGACAACCTTTTGTCTAATCATAGCATAGTTCTTTGCTGTTTTTAAGATTTTATTTTATTATGTGGGGTGTGTGTCTGTTTGTATATGTCTGTGTATGTTCATGTGAGTATAAGTACCCCAAGAGACGCTGGACCCTCTGGAGTTGGAATTATAGGTGGTTGTGAGATGCCTGCCCCGGTACTGAGAAAAGAGATCAGGTCCTCTCACAGAGTCATGTGTGCTCTTACAGCGGATCCACCTTCAACCCCCACCCCACTCCCGTTTAGTTACTCATGTCTTGAAACTAACCAAGCTCACTTTCCTTCCCACACCTGCATGGCAGGCTTCCCTTGAGCTGTAGAAATGCAGTCTGCAAGCACTCTGCAGCCCTTATGCTGTACTATTCAAGGTTTTGTCCTTTGATGCCACAGCCCACCTTCCCCAGGCTTCAGTGCTGCCAGGTTGTTTCAGTGCAGCCTCATATGTGTATGGGATTCTACATAAGCCTCTTGCTGAGTGCAAGCAGAGTTAAAACTCTGCCCTATTTTGCACTCCAAGCCGTAGGCTCTAGCCTGGGAGACTCTGGAGGAAAGTCCACCTACCTCATAGGAGGCTCCGTGTATGCTCCTACTAGTCTGTATTCATGGCGTTCAGGTTTCAGCCAGGATCCATGGAGGAATGGAAGTTGCTACCTCTAAGGCCATAAATACTAGCTTGTTTCACAGATAATAAAGTACGTTGTTTTATAAGAGACTTCTATCAATTAAGGTGACACAAGTGAGTTATAGATTATGTTATTCCGTATAACATACATTTCTGTAGATCATGATCAAAATCTCTTGAAAGCCATCATGTCTTTGCGTTAGTCTTTAGCAGTGTTAATAAGCAAGAACAATATATTGATGCCGTATATTCCAGGATCTCTTCTAGTGTCTGCATCTTGATGCTTGTTGTCCTTGGAGCCTTGAGGAGTTGTTTGAGACTACTTCCCTTACAGTAGCATGAGGAAACCACTTCACATGAGTGCAGTGATTTGCTGGTATGTTCCTTCACCAGCTCTAGCACCCAGTAGTTAAGAAAGGTGTGCGGAATGTCAGCGATAACATTTTGTGTTGTGTTTGTGTGCAGCCCCAGATGACTTTGGAAACTTTAAATGGAAGTACCTACTTTGTTTTTCTCTGATAAGATGGTTAGAAGGCTCCCTGAGGGAAAGTGGGATGTAGGACAGCAAACTCTAGAGGTGTCTCAGAGCCAAGGAAGCTGGCAGGCTGGTCTACTCACAACCCGAAGCTGGGAACTGACTGTTACCACAAGCCGTGGAAAGAAGTGGAACAAGAGGTGTTTTGGAAGAGGAAATTTCTGCCTAAAAATCTGGTTAGGCCAGAAAGAAAAGACATAAAATAAATTGAAAGCACTTTTGAACTTTCATTGTGCTCCTTTCATCCGGGAACACAGGCTTAGAACTCTAGCCTTTCTGAGCTCTCTGTGGATCTGATGTTCTTGTGGAAATGTCCTAAGTACCTTTTCAGCCCCCTGAAGAGGAACAGCAGAGTCCAGAACACAGAAATGAAGATCAAAGCTAAGCCATACCCTGGGTGATAGAGTGTGTTTGTTCTAAACTTGTTCTTGTGTCTATTAAACTTGATTGTGGTTGGGTCATGACTGGTTAGGCAGGTCCCTTAAGATGAGGCAGGTACCGCACGTTTAACATGAGAGAAACAGAGGCTCCAAAGGACAAAGGCTCAAAGTCACTCATTTGTGGGAAACCAGGGAGGGCCACCTAGTTTGGCCTGGATTTCTCTTCTCTAGCTCATTGCTTCCACTATTTGAAGAAAGTAGAAATCGACAGCTTCTCTCAGAACCTGACGTTGCTTGAAAGGTAATCTGTGAGGTAGTGGCCAGTGTCTCACGTTAGAGGAAGGACCCAGGGTAACCCTGTCAGCGGCCATGGTCTTGCGCACAGGAAGACCTCTAGGCGGCCCAGTCCCAGTCTGCTCAGTGGACTAGGCACCTGCAGGGCTTCTGGATAACCCACAGAAGGAGCAGAAGCCACAGCATGCAGTCAGGTGTGAAGGTGGTAGCCATGGAGGTCCTCACATCCTGCACATACAAACCACAACCCAAACAGTAAAACTTAGGAAAAAGTTCGCCTCATCAAAGATAGCTATACCCCGAGTCCAATGATAGTACCAACATCTCGATTGGTTCCACTGGTTCCTCTCTGTCTTTACCTAGGTTAGAACTTAATTTATAAATCTGGCACAACATGAAAGTGCTTGGCTTGGTCCTTCTCCCACACCTAAAGCTGAACTATCAGGACAATATATTGTGATAAAGTAGCCGGAATCACTACTGCCATATGTTAGCACCATTGATAAGCAGAATCAACATTACGAGCACTGTGACAGTGTACCAGTTGACCTGATAATCAACACGGATGCTAACTTACTGATGGGTGGGTAGTGTGTACTTTGTGGCTGGACAAAGGAAGGATTTGTACTTCTTGGATTGAGGAGCGGGGAGGCTGGCATGATTTTATTTTGCTACTCAGAATAGTGTGCAATACAAAAATTGTGGATTCTTTATTTCTAATATTTTTGTATTTAATATTTGTGGGTTGCCACTGATTTTGAATAAGTAAATTTGCAGGAAGCAAGGCAACACACAAGGAAATGTAAATAAGCATACCACATTTTTTATTCTTGAAGGTAAAAATAAGGTTAAAAGAACATAGTTATAAGACAAGATTATATTTCAATTTACCAAAAGTAAAGCTGATAATTTTATTAAAATGTTTCAGATGAACCCTACTCAGCTCTATCCTGTTACTTTATGACATATTACAAATATTTACAAAACATCACACAATCTGTTGGTGATAATTAGAGCATAGTTCTGTGTTATGTTGCTATAAGGGTAATATACTTTTAGATGAGGAAAATTTTTTTGTGATTAAACTTTAATGATAACATAGTAATTTATTTAATTTCTTAAATAACAATCTTGTATTTTACTGGACTCACAAATACAAAATCACCTGGCTAGATTAAGCCAGCCACTCAAACAAACATTTTCATGCTTAAAAATCTGATTTTTTTCCCCATCCCCACGTTCACTGGAGAGGGTTAGTCAAAGTCAAGAGAAAAAGACATAATCAAGTCAGGAGGAAAGAAAATGACCTGCTAGCCACGAGGCGGGTGAGGTGGTAAGGTTTCTGTGCTTCTCTGAGCAGAAGGAGCATGGTCTGTGCTGTCAGCACAGGAGGGCTGGCTCTTCAGTGGACACACTGATAGCAAAGCCAGGCCATTTCAAATGCAACATGCCCATATCCAGCCAAAACTGAGACCAAAACATAATTTAAAAAATTAATAAATGACTGGTGCAACGTTGGTTTTGTTTTAGATGTGTGTGAGTGTGTAAGGGGTGGTGTCTCTGAGTTCTGAGTGACTACTTTTATGTTTCACATAGTGATACTCTCTGCTCCCCACCCCCCCTCTACTGGTAAGATAAAAGTCTGTGGCCCACACAACCTTCATGGCGGGAGAGCTGGAGGGGGCTGTGGAAGGCAGCCTGGAGCCTTCACCAAGGATGATAAGCCTGTGCGAATTTTACGAGTCTCACTATCAAGGTTGCCTCGCCCAAGGGATTTACGAAGAAGGGGGAAAAAGAAGAGAAGGCAGATGTATGAATAAGCGGCATTGTAAATCTTCACCGTGGCAACCCAGAGCTAGGAAAAGTCTGTGATGGGTTCACGACTTGAGAAGAAAGAGATGCAGCAGAGTGGGAGTGGATTTTCTTCTATTCTTAATGCCCTGCTTAGAGCTGCTTGGGGGGGGGGGTGCACCAGTGTGTGCCTGGGGAAGTGTGTGTTTGTGCATGTGTGTGAAAGCGGGAGGTGGGGGTGGGGACGTGTGTAAGAGGAGGGACTCTTTGGAAATTTCTAAGAGGGAATTACTGGTGTTATACAGCTTGCCAGCTTTGGGGGCAAAAAGAAGGCCATTTAGCCTCTGAATATAAATGACTGGATTTTGCTTGGGGTGGAAAAAAAAGATGTGGGGGAGGGGCCTGGGATTATGCAAGCCAGTAACAATGAGCACATTGGACCTTGGGCTCCACAGCACAAGGTCACCGTGAAAGTCAGTGTGTTGGCTGGTGGAGGTGGCTGATAGGAGAAAATGACTCCCGGTAGATTGCTTCCTGCTTTGCAAAACATAGCAGTTACTGAAAATAAGATGCATTTGAGTGGTCTATAGGAACACCTGATTTCCTCTCTCTCTCTCTGCTGTTCTCTTTCTCTCTCTCCTTCTCTATCACACACACACACAGACACATGCATACACGCATGCACGCACACACACGCAGGGCCTGCTGATGTATGAAAGCGAAGCCTTGGCTCTAATTGTGCAATTATAAAACGGAAATGATGCGGTTTTGGTAACACAGGGAAAGAAGGCAGCTCAATAACATTGTTTAATGACAAGCAAATAAAGCTCAGAGGGGACAGAGGTGCCTCTTTCTGCTTTAGACTCATTAAGGAGGCTGGAACATATTGTAAAAGAGTGATATTTAATTATGGACTGGACTGATAACAGAGAGCAGGGCCTCACTGGGAGAAAGAGACCCTGTGCTCCTAGGAGCTCACAGCTCCAAACATCAATTACCATGATTATCTACCCAGCGCTTGCAAAATGCACTGGCTCCATGTTCCATCAGCGACCCGTAAACAGGCATTGCACAGGCAAATTTATGGGCACAGGCAGCCAGGCCAGGTGGGAAAGCCAGCCTCCCATTGGCGTTCCCCAGCAAAGGAGGCAAGAGGCATAACAGAGAAAAACCCGCCTTGCGCTCTGTGGAAAGAACAATTTATTACTGAGTATTTGCAGAAGACAGCCCTTGCTGCCTGCTGCTATTTTTTTCTTCTCCTTCTTCTTTTGCCTCTGCTGCCTGTCTGAATGAGGAATAGAAGTGCATTAACCGACCCCTGCTTTCAGGGGATCACTTGGCACAGTCCCCGGAAACCTTGTGGTGCTTTGGAGGCCATGAGTTCTGGAGCTAGGAGAGAGCCTTGCCCCTCTCCCTTGCAACTTTCTTTCGACAAAGGAAGGCCTAGGGCACCCTGTCTGCTTGTGAGAAATAGGAATTTGGTAGAATGAAGCTGCCAAAAGAGAACTGTGCAATTCTAACGTAGTTTGAAGTATTTGTGTCATGTTGTGTATCTCTCTCTCTCTTTCTCTTTGCATATTTTCAGGGCGATTTGTGAAAGTTCCTATATTTACAGAATGCTTGGAAAGCTTGGCATACAGTCTCTACATCACGGAGGCTGATGCAGGACGATTATAAATTTGAGGCCAGACAGGGCTAAATAGTGAATTCAAGGCTAACTTGTGATCTATAAAGGAGACTTTTTTTTTTTTTTAAACAAAACCAAAGTAATAAAAATAAATTCTGGGAGCTTTTTAACTGTCAAATCCCTTCATAAGAAAGTACTGAAATAGCCAGCATTACCTAAACACCATGAGTTCAACTGTAAATTTAGTTTCTTCGTGAACAATCATTCCAACTACAGCCTGAAAGGCTGGCAACCCTGCTCAGTTCTCTCTTGCTCTGTTTACATTTCCCGTCCCCAACAGACAGCAAGTCCACTAATCTATACAGCAAGCTCAGTTTTGAGGAAGTTGTTGCCTCTAGGCAAGTGACTGGGGAAACACCACCCAAACTACCCAAACCACCCAAACCGAGTCTTGCGTCTTTCTAACCACTTTCTAGAGCATCACTGCCCATCAGTGGTTTATGCTGCACAGTGGGCCGCTGACCATGGATAGGAAACCATGGCTGGGTACCCAGAGACTGGTGCGGCTCAGCTGCCCTCCCAGCACCAACCCCAGGCTGGAGAAACACAGGAGCTCCGAGTGGTAAGTGCACAGAAGCACTGCTGACTGCTAATGTTCCTGTCAGCCCCGTTCTGAAGAACAAAGGAGATTTGGGCTACTTTTTAATTCTACCCTCTCAGCTCATCAACACTTGGTTCGCATTAAAATGTAAGAACATTGCACTCAACACTGCTAATAATCGGAAGGTACTGCTTTGAAGTCTCCCTGTTTCTCAGCTACTACCCATGACAGATGTTTGCCAGAGAAAAACTCAGGGGGCGTTTTCTCAGGAGCATTTTGGCTGAGAACGGTAACCATTGCACCAGTTAATATATCAGCAATCTCATGAGTGGTGGCTCCTTATTTATCTCACGTCTTAGTCCTTGCCAGCTCCCTACCACATAGACTCAACCTCTGAAGACACGCATTCATTTCACCTCAGTCTTCCTGTAGCCTCAATTAATAAAAACTGACGACGTTTTCCACAAACGCACATGTCCTGATAAATGAGGGTCCTGACTTAATTGCTCTGTAAATTAAGAGCTCACCACAGTGACAATGGAGAAGAGTTTTAATATTTAAAAACTCATTAAATTTGTGTACTTTGTGAATAATTAAAGTCACAAGACCACTTTAGGGAGCTAATTTAAGTTTCATTCTGAAATGTATATCATAGATGAGCACAATTCACCTCCAAAAAAAGAGTTGGCTACTTTCTCAAATTTCTAAATTTTGTGACATTTTGTTACAATTAGTAATGGACTCAGATCTCTGTCTCTGTCTCTCTCACTTCTTTTCAATGATAGGGACCAAGGAACTTTTGTGGTTTTAAGGGTCAGTTACCTGTTTATCCAAAGGGAAATATCTGAAAGCAGAGGCCTGAGGCTGGTTTATTTGTTACTTTCATCTAAAGCAATCTTGTTAGTTATTATCCAATTGGTCTTACTGGACATAACTTCTAATTTCTAGCTCTATTTTTTTAAGGAAAAAAAGATCCTGGTATTTTTGTTTATGATTCACAGCTGTGTACGGATCTAAACACATAAGCCTTTAGGATGATGTCTCAGTTTCAGAACTTCTGCCTAAACCACAAATCACCGTGATTACACAAGGAGACCCTCCCCAAAGGCCTTGCATGGAAACTCCGAATAAGCACCAAGTGCTTGGAGTGGCTCTGTTCCCTTTTAGATCAGAAGTCTGACTTTCAAAGTGATGATTGCTCTAAGAATAATCTCTGGTTTCTCAGCCTCATGTTCACAGCCGGGAAGGAATCTAGTCCAGAGCTGATGAGGTTTCTCCATCATCTTTGTTCTCTTTACACGGCTTGCTTCTCCATCCATGTGTTGATGCTGGTATTGTCATCGGCATTTGGTAGATGAGTGAGCTGTTTGATGCTCATGGTGGCACAGACCACTCTCAGAGATCCCTGGGTATTTTGAAGTGTGAACTGTGTAAAAGACGAGCAGAAGAAACCGAGTCTGGTGTTTGTTCCAAAAATACGCATGTATCATTTTTTGAAGAATTATTTTTCCTGTGAACTTGGTACTTTTGAAAGAGGAAGGGGCGGGGAGAGTTATAGGGATAGGAAAGTGCTTTGATTACAAGAGGACATTGGTCTTTCTTCAAATAATGCTTGGGGGAAGAGGTGTCTACAGGAAAGACTAGAATAGACCAGATATTCAAACAGCTTCTTAGTCTCACAGACTGCGGGAAGTGAGGTGGGTTGCTGGAACCCGGAGGGGAAGTAGGCTCTTGAATAGCTCTTTAAAAGAACAAAATTCCAGCTCTTGTCTAACAGAAGTAGATGAATATGATGATGGTCCAAAAATCTGTGTTTTTCTCTTCTTCTCCTAGAGGAAATCATACAATTGCAGAGAAAAGAAGGTAAAAATGTTCACAGAACCAAAAATACATGTTTTTTTTTTTTTTACCTCCAGAACTCAACTTTTATCACAGAGAATTCCCTCTCCCTTTCTCCTCTCCCTCTCTCTCTAGTGTGTGTGTGTGTGTGTGTGTGTGTGTGTGTGTGTATGAGAGAGCACGCACGTGCGTACGCGCGCAAGAGAGAGAGAGCACTGTCAATTCATTATCTCCACTTGCTGAAGGGCCTTCTATCTTAGACCAGGGGCTATTCTTCCAGAGTTCTCAACTATAAAAAAAACTATGATATTAAAATGCTCCTGCAATGAATCCCATGGGATGGGGGAAGCTATGCTGCAAATGGGATTTTGC
This sequence comes from Rhombomys opimus, assembly GCA_010120015.1. Taxonomy (NCBI): domain Eukaryota; kingdom Metazoa; phylum Chordata; class Mammalia; order Rodentia; family Muridae; genus Rhombomys; species Rhombomys opimus. The sequence goes on along the minus strand of REGO01000013.1, from coordinate 8,955,522 downwards.
GCTGTGTGAATTGCCAATCCCAAAGATTGTGAAATCCTGTGGCTAGGCACAGGTTCTACAGTATGTGCATTTGTGAAACGGGAATGTCATCACTACATATTATTTTTACCTTTGGCAAGAACTTTATAAAATTTCAGAGCCTCTCACACTCAAAAAATACTTCTTCAAAGGGTGGCTGGTGAATGGGAGGGAGTCTCTGTTGGTGCCAGACTATTGAGTATTTATTAATTTTTACTCAAATTATTTTTGATGATTCGACCTGAAAGGTAAATGCGAACTGTCAGCTGCTTGTCTGTAAATCCAGCAGCCCATTGGAAATAAGGTGCAGTAAACAATTCCAGAGCACAGGGAAGGAAAGAGAATGCTCTTTGGAAGAATGGCTGCCAGAGAAGAAAAATGCAGGGGATTGCAAAACGAGAGTTGGGTGCGTCCTTTTTCTTTTTAGCTTTGTTGAGGGCTGAGAAGGTGAGAAGCGGAAGGAGACTAACACGGAGGGAACATTGGGCAGAAAATAACCGAGACTGCAGCGGAGCCACTTGTCGCTACGGAGGTGCGGCAACATAAAGGGGCAGGAAGCCATGGACTGCCCATATCCAGAGATTTCTAGGACGGAAGTGGAGACTGGACACAGCACGTTTTGTCTTTTCCAGAAACCAATGTCTAAGGATTCAGGGAAGTCACCATTGTGGGTTTAAAGAGTGTGGAGGTATCTCACCATCCACCAGGGGGCATAAGGGATCCCTTTGGTTAGCCACGGACCTCTAGACTTCCACGGCGATACTGAGTAATAATTTGCATCACCTTTGCACCCTCAGTACCACCTTTTCTGTTATGCAGGACTTATCTCTAAAGAGTTCACAAGAGAAACTCCAAAAACTCCCATTGAGCTCTGAAATTCACTGTAGCATTAAAACCTCTTTAATCTGACCCTGGTGTGAGGCATGACATGCCAGGTCTGCCATTTGGGGATCATTGTGTTTCTATGGGATGTACAGGATGTGTTTCCAGAGTCCAGAAGATTCACTGGAGTGTAGACTCCATTTTCTTTTATAGGAAAACAGCATTTTTCTTCATTTTAACACTTACATTTCATGTAGACTTCCCCTACATTTTTAACCCTCTACACTCCTGGCAGAGCATGTTTGCTCTTGGTGGTATATTCTGTATGTTTTTGTTTGTTGGATTTCTTTCTAGAAAAGGAGGCCCCTCAATGTTAGTGGGATCTAAAGACACATTGGGCAGTTCCCATGCTAGCCCGGTGGGTTCAGGAGCCATACTTTTATCACAGAGTGAGCAGCTAGCTCAGACCAAATGGTGGAAATAATTAAAATAGCTTCAACTGATACACACCCAGGGGAGCTATAAAACAGAACTTTCCATGCTGTTGGCAAATACGTAACTCAACTGAAATATAATCCCGAAGCATCTGAACAAGGAAGAAAATGCAGCTCAGGAATGGTCACTGGATTTGGTTGTTCCCATTTCTGAAGAGTACATCTGTGTACCAGCCTTAAATCCAATTTAACACCAGAAATCTGATGAGCCAACACAGTTTGACTAATAGATGTGAAATGGATTGAGTTTAATTAGCACATCTTTACTAGGCCATGTTGAGGGGTTGTCATTTAGGGAACACTAGAGCAACAGTCAGTAGCACAAACACTGTAGAAAATGGAGATTTGAAAAGAAATCATAATAAGAACCATGAGGCCTGTTGAACTCCATTAAGAAGCTCAACCACATGGGAACAGCTAGCCAAACAAGCCACTCTCGGGAATGCAGCCTTTCTGGACAGAGAAGCCATGCCTTGACTGCTGAATCACAGATGATGCCACTGGGGCCTTGCCAGAGTGGAGAGGAAACTAAAATGAACCCGAATGGGTTCCTAACCATCCTTCTTCCAAAGCGTGGTGATGATGGAGACTGTGCTCAGGAATGGCAGTGACATTCTCTGGCAGGCTGAGCTGTTCCTGCCCTGATGGTCTAGCCAGGGGCCCTGCTGTGTCACATCCGTACTCCCCTTGCAGCCCATCATCTGACCTTGGCTGTTGCTCTAACTGGCTTTTGTAATGACTCTCTAAGCTATGTATGGAACAGATTAGAGGCACGCCGCCTTACCTGAGCACTGCCCATGGTGCTAGACTGATAAAATTCAGGGGCAAAACTTGCTGTAAAATGTGTTATAAGTGAATCTTCTAAAAATGCATATGCAAGCAAGGTGTGAGCAGTTCAGTGCTCCTGTGGTGTGTATTCTGAGGACTGCAAGAGAAAGGCAACTTCGAGAAGGAAGGGCTCTCCAAATTATTACACTCTCCCCTTTTCCTCGGTTTTTTAACATCATGAATATAATTAGGCTCTTCTCTTACTCTTAAAGCTGCGGTTTTGATGATTGCTATTTTTATTTTACAAATGACAAAGAGGAAGGTGTGAGAGCTGCTTGTCGGATGCTGAAGGCTGTAGGGTTTTGGCTTTGAGCTGCTTTCCAGATGGACTCCCACTGATCTTTCTTTGTTTTTCTTCTGTCTGGTGCCTCCTATATTCAATCAACTCTTTTTTATGATAATATATATTGTATTGTCAGTAATGGGCCGGGCTTGCTATGAGCATTCATGACTTGAGCCCAAACAGTCTAGTTTGCTAACTTGAACCTCAAGTCCACCATTGTTGGCATACACAATTTAATATATCCCTCCCCCAAATATAAAAGACTCTATTAGATACTACAGTGTTACTAAACATCATATTTTAAAACTGTTCTTACAAATTAATCCTTCGAGTTATTTTTTTAAAGATAGTTTTTCTCTTTGGAAGAACAAAACAGGCATGTCAAACCGATTCTATGCACAGCTGTCTAATTGCTTGCACATTTGAGGCCACTAGGAACCAACTGCCACTTTGAAAACGACAGACATGAATCTGGCCTTTGGTATGCTGTGTCAGCAAGAGAGCCATTGCTGTGTCGGGGACTAACCTACTCAGTTCTGCAGACTCACACCTTCACATGCCTTCTTGGGTGACTCCTGGCCTCTTGGCACCCACAGTTTACCTGGATGAGGCACAATTGAAAACCTCAAAAGAAATGTCTCATTGATCAAAACACCAAAACCTGCCTGAGCCTCTGCCAGAGCTGAAGACTGGAATAGAGGCAAAGGTGATCCACTGTTGTCAGAAAACAGACACTGCTGCCTCCAGAGAGGTCCAGATACTGTGTGAATGGCTGTGTCCATTAAAGATACATAGGTCAAAAGTTACTTTAGGGGAAATGTGGTCACCAAGAGCTCAGTATAAGGGGTTAGAGGTCTGGCTGAGTGGTCCAGGACACCTGTTGCTCTCGCAGAGGACTGGGGTGCAGTTTCCCCCATCTGCATGGTGGCTTGCAGCCATCGTTACTCCAGTTTCACAGTATCCAGCACCCTCTGAGGACTCCTCAGGCACCAGGCTCCTATGTGGTACATATGCATGTATGCAAGCAAAACACTCATATGCATAAAATAAAATAAATAATCCTCAAAAAGAAGCTTGTGCAGATGAATAATTCTATTATTATTCAAGTGGTAATACAAACAAGGCCACGAGGCATTGTTCAGCTAAGTTCTCTTCATGTGCTTACCAGCAAGGGCGAGTCTTCTAAATGGGCAGCTTAGACTCCAACGGCGTCTCGGACTACCACATGACCTCGCTTGCTTCTTCTGCTCCTATGGCGTGCCCTGGGGCCTGCCCAGTCACCTCTCTCCTGACATGTTCCCTTAGGGGCAGTATCTAATTAAGACACTCAAAAGCAGTCCTAAAATTCTGCAATTTAATATAAATTACTTCTAAAATTTAATCTCCACTTTGTCCCTTTGTCTTGTGAGTTCTGAGGTATCATCTTCTGACATAAAATTCCTCATGCAAACAGTTTGTAGCTTATCATCTGTAACTAACTTAAATTTGATGATTTGACTATGCTCCTTTAATTTCTTTTGGTGGTGTGATCAGTGAATTCACTAGTAATCGATATATTTCTAAGTGCATGTGTGCATGTCGGCTGTCACACACAGCATTCTGGACAACATATCTTGTTACTCATGGAGCGTTTCCAAATCCTGATTATTTAAACAAAAGCAGATTTTTACCTCCGTAAGTCTTTGCAAAGATTAAAAAAGAGAGAGACAAATGGTTATTTGGTTTCAATCTGGCCTTAATAATTTCCCTCCATCTATTTTCCATTAAAGAGGAGGTGGTTATACAATCCTGCACAGAATATGGAATATATATGTTTTTCAAATTCGTACCTTTGATATGGTATTTATTAGTTCTGACCATTTTGCCTCCACTGTGGTACAAATTCCTGTGCAGCCTCATTTGGCTGTGACTCAGAACCTTGTCCATAGCAGGAGTACTTAGGGGTCTCCTTCCTGCAGGCACCCTTGCTAAGACACAGGGATAAATCGCTGATCGCCTGGAGAACAAAGTTGCAACATTTCTCACTTTGGGAGCACCATGACAAATTACAGAGCATTGTTGTTTAAATTAAATGTTAAAGTAGGTTAGTCCAGACATTTATAATGGGGCATGTAATTAGCCCAAACACAGATGAAATATCAACAAATTAACTGTTTTTGAAGAAAAAAAAAGTAATATTGGAAATACACTAGTGTGAGCACTGGGGGCCTTTAAACAAATGATGTCACACGGTCTGGGAAGCTTTGTCATGTTCAGTAAATTAGCATGGCCTAACCACAGCAGAAAATTTCCTTGAGCTGCAATAAAGACTAAATGCTTTCAGACTCCCACGGTCCTTTGTAGTCATCGTTTTAAAGCAGAGCCTGGGCGAGCTGCACCTGTAAAGTTTTCTTTTGAGCGGGGCTGTGAGCTGATTAGATCTATTTCAGCCTAGTAGTGGTAATAGGCTCCTCTCTGTGAAACTGCTTACCCTCTGCTCCCTGGCAGCTGGAGAGACTGGAATTAATCAGGTCTGCTGGGGACTTCCTCAGCGGCTCTGCAGGCCAGCGACTCTGGAATCATTTACCACAGAACCTGACTGTCAACTCTTTGTCATTTAGGCTTTTGATTATGCTTTCTCTCTCTCTCTCATTTCCCTTCCTTTTTTTTCAGAAAATAAAAGTGTAGATGGATGATGGGTTAGTCCAATATTCTATTTTACTACTGGCACAGGTCTGTGCTACTACCTTGGAACTATAAAGACATAGGTGTGTACGAAGATGGTAAAGCCATGCTATTGAAATTAAAATTCACTTTTTTTTTTCTAATGAAGGTAGATCCAGCTAAAAGCCAGGTGCTTCCCTGAGCACACTGTGGGGCTGGAGGAGGACGTGTTTGGTGTTTGGAGAGCTGGGTTTCTGGGGGCTTTCTGAGCGGGCAGCAGCACCCAGTGAAACACTTCTTTGCCCGTGTGTCCCGCTCAGCCGCTGAGCCAGCATGTGCAAAGTCCTTGCTCAAGACACAAAGCACACCAGCACGCAGCGCAGAACCCTTCTGAGCACCACAGAAATTACAAAAGCACAGTCGAGGCCACATACAAACTACTGAATCTAATTTCAGTGTTTGATTTTTCTCAGATGCAAATATCTTGATAATTGAGTTGTATGATTTTATGCTTAAAATTAAAAAAAAAACAATCCCCATAATGTCATAAAAAATAAACCATCCAAATCAAAGTACAATTTTACATTAAGGATTTTTATCTTGGGGCAACTTTTTTTCCCAGACAATTTAGCAACCAGGAATATTTTCTCTTATTTCAGATTTCTAATTGTTTGACAGGGTTCTCTTTTGGAGAGAAACACAAACCCAGTAGATAGGGTAGAGACATTTAAATATCTTCTCTAGGGTATAACCATAACAATTATATGGAAATGTTGGGACTTAATGTTTCCAAAATTGTGATACATAATATTCTTGGATAAATGTAATCCCCCTAAAAGTATTTTTGCAAACAATATTTTCTTTCACCTAATTGGTATGAAAGCTGTAATGAGTCAAACAGAGAAATACTGTATATTGTAAATGCCAAAATGTAACGAATACATCGGTATCACATAGCCCACACCAATAACTGTTCCTGGGGCAGACAACAGACTGGATGTGTTTACCTTATGACATGAATGTCCTGCTTTCTGTACGTTCTCAGGGCCCTGCAACAAGTCTCAACCAAGGCTCTGTGAATTATGTCGGGCCTGCTACAGTACTCCATGCAGCTCCGCTTCCCATTTGTCGCTTCTGACACTGTTTATGTCTGCCTGGGCCACAAATAGACATAAATACAGCATAGATCACAGGGTTCCCTGCGGAGTGTGTGGGGTCGATGGAGGCCGGTGTCCAGCCCTTCTGAGCAGAGGGGCCCAGAGCCAAGCCCTGGGAAAGGTGCTAGAGCTGAAGATAAGGGGCTGAGCCACATCCCATTGGTCTTTCCGGATCATCCATTCTTAGGAATGGTATTATTTTAGAAAAGACTAGGACTTGAGCTGTGCTTAAGTCCTGTTGTGATCTGACTGGGAAAGTATGTACTTCATCGCTGGCACTGTCTCCCACCACCCCCACCCCCAGCTCTCTTTGCCTGTCCCTCTCCTTGCTCCTGGTCTCTGGCGATGATTGCCATCTGACACTATTCTGTTTGTACTCGCAGGGTGCCCAGGAGCCTCTCAATGGTCCTCACCTACGCTGCTTATTAGCCATTCCTGAGTCAGTGCGATTCTATTGCCTGAGGTACACGCAAGGCCTGGAGAAGGAGACTTCTCTCCTGCTTTCAGCTGTCCCAGACATCCGGGCAGCAAAGGGAGGCTGCCAGCCTGGTGTGGCGCTTCCTCTTTCCAAAGATACAGGGTGCACTTGGCCAAATTTGATGAGAGAGAGAGAGGGTAGGAGAGAGTGAGGGAAAGAGAGGGTAGGAGAGAGTGAGGGGAAGAGAGAGGGAGAGGGGGAAAGAGAGGAGAGAGGGAGAGACAGGGAAAGAGGGAGAGAGGAAGGAAGAGAGGGAGGGAAAGAGGGAGAGAGGGAGAGTGAAAAAAGAGAGGGAGGGCAAGAGGGAGAGAGAGGGGAAGAGAGGGAGAGAGGGGGAGAGAGAGGGAGAGAGAGAGAGAGAGAGAGAGAGAGGGAGAGAGAGAGGAAGAGAGGCTAATTGAGCTATTTACCAGCCTGCAGAGCCACCTGGAACACAGCCAGTCAGGCTCGGTGTCTTAATAGCACAGACTTTTGAATTATTCCAGGGAAGAGCCTTCCCACATTTGTTTGTTTGTTTTATTTTTATTTGTCTTTTGGTGTGGTCTGAGAAGATGAGAGGGTGGGAATAAGAGCATAGAGAGGAGAGGGATACAAAAGGGGACCAGATACAAAAGGTATGTAAACCCAGATAGGGAAGTAAGAAAAAAGAAAATAAAAACTAGTTGCATTCTATGAGGGGCAAGAAGATAATTTATAATGGTAAAAAACAGTTACACTGAAAGGGCTGGAATTTCCGCAGAGGTCTGGTCATCTTTACGACGTGTTATTTTTTCTTCCCCTGGACTAGGTCACCTTATACCGCACTGGTGCCTTTCTTTGGCCACTTGTCAAAGCCATGTTGTGATGGAGGCTGGCTTGTCTCGCGCTCTGCTTGCACGGAGGGCGGGCGTCCGGCTGGAGCCGTGCACACACTCGCGAGTGGAGCCTTGCCTTGGGAACCGCCTTGGACAGGGAGCGTTTGTTGATTGGCAAGATGGCTGGGTGCAAAGGCTTTGCCAACCCATACCCCTCTTTTCTTTCCAAACCTGGCTCGAAGTTTCCTTTTCCCTGGAAGCTTCTAAGCCTGCTCGCTCTCAATTCCCCCGTTTGGTCCTTTGTGCACACATCTCACACCCGGGCGCTTGCGCTGCAGATGCTTTGGGCAGAGTCTGTTCACTCCAGCTTAGCGACTTGACCAGTGCCTGGCTTCTGCCGTGTGGGAGCCCCGTCTTCAGAGTCTCCTCTTGCTGTGGTGTTTAGTGTCGTCGGCATTTCTTCTGGGTTAGTTACCAAACGTTTGTGGGGAAGGGTGGCTCTGTGAGACGGAACTCTTCTTTAAAATTTGGCTCGCCCACTGAAATGCTCCGTGCCTCATTTTCCCATATTAAGAGTAACCACGATCAAGCGTTTTCAAGTGCTCTATGAAAACGAATGGATAATTAACGGCGACAGTGCAAGAGAGTGATTACGAGGGCTGGCTTTGGAGCCAGGCTGCCTGGTTTGAATCCTGGGTCGGCTCTGACTAACTGTTCAGTAATTATAACGCTTGAAACGTGCCGCTCCGTTTGGGGCTGCCCAGTTCCCAAGGGTGCATTCAGAGCCTGCCACTGTGTTAGTCCGGGACTTCACCGGGGCCACGGGAGGAGGGTGCACATAGATGCGCCTCCTGCTCCCGCCTTGCTCACGGGACGGGGAAAGCGGCCACGTGGCTCTGCAGTGGGTCGTCAGCGAGGAGAAAGCTGAAGACCTCGGCTGATTCCAAAGTTTCGCGCAACAGCTGAACTCAGAAGAGCCGGCTGCGTCGTCTCCCTCCACTCGCCCTGCGTCTTCTGCCTCGTGGAGCGACGCGAACCTGGCAGCCGGCGGCTTCTGCCGTGAGCACAGTTTACAGTGAGCGCAGAGATAAACAGCGAAGCCTGCCTGGTGTTCTCGCCAACCCTGCTTTCCCTTTGCGCCGCATTCCCGTCACCACGTCGCAGCCAAGGGCCCATGAAAGGGTTTACCACTGAGATTGGCTGCCCCTCAAACTGTCAGAACTATTGCCAAGTGTTGCTGTCAAATAGTGGCACAGCTCTTCCCTCTCTGAATTCTGAGATTCTCCACGGCTTAAAAAAAAAAGAAAAAAAAAAAAAAGAGTCCATTTGTATGTGTGTGTTACTCGTGTTTCCCTCGGCGTGTTCACAGGCAGTAGAGGTGACTCATGTTTTGGTCTATTTATCAGTGCTGATATCAGAGTCTGAACACATATTCAGGAGTCTAGACTCTAGAGCGCAGCTACTGTGTCTTACAAATGCCAGCACTGTATTTTCCACAGTTCAGGGTTTTTGAGGCACCTCTTTTGTAAGCATTACACTTTTTTTTGTTTAAATTTAAGATATGTATTTTATATTTACTATTGAAAATAGTCATAACGATATCCTTTATTCTTCCCAGGTCACTGAATTTAGTCTCTAAAACATCTAGGACATCTAAGATCATTAAGGCCTGAAGAAACTCAGGGTTTTAGGTACTAATTCTTTGTAGACATTTGCCACTGACTTTCCCAGATAGCTATAGGCGGCCTAGACCGCTTCAACCAGCTGCAGCTCACAGAGAGCGGAAGCACAGTAATGGACGCTGGTTGTTTTCTGTGTTTTTAACAAGAGCAATTAATTGTGTCCTTCGATTACCAAGTACTTACCGTTCCATTCGATCTTGATAAAGGCTAGAGGAAGAGCTAGCATACTGCTGTAGAGATGCTAACAATGATCCTGGGAGAAATGACCCCAGCTGGCTGGGCCGCACGTAGGCTTTTGCTTGCGTGTTTATGTGTGTGTGCGCGTGCGCATGTCCATATGTGTGCATGCATACATATATGTGCATGTGTATTTGTGTGCATACTACTGCACCCTTTGTATGTATGTGTGCTTGTGTGTGTTTATAGCCTCTCTTTCTTTCTCTCTCTTTTGTGTATGCATGCACACGTGTGTCTTGTGTAGTATGTTAATGGGGTGGGAGCATATGCGTCTATGATCCCAAGGGCAGAGGCCAGAGGAGGAGATGTGTGCCATCCTCTTCTGTCATTCTGTATTGTATTCTCTAAGGACAAGGTCAGTTGCTGGTTTTGCCAGGCAGGCGAACCAGCAGGTCCCACTGGCGGCCTTGTGCCGTCCGCTGCCCTGCGCGGGGATTACAGGTACGAACAGCCATGCATAGCGTTCTGTTCTCCCTGGCTGTCAAGGCTGAACTAAGACTTCACACCTATCTGGTAAGCATTTTTGCCACCGAAGCATCTCATTAGCCCAAGCTTCCTTTTGTAATTTTCCCTTGGGGATTTGGTTACAGGTCACACGAGGGTCACCAAATCTGAGGCTGCCCAAGTCTCTCACTGAAATGCTGAAGCGTGTACATCGAAGCTGAGCCAGCCCCCTTTAGACCATCTGCAGATGACAATGGAGGTGTTGTGGTGACAGCACATGAAAAATATTGATTAAAACCGGGTGCGGTAGCACACACCTGTGATCCCAACCCTGGGAGGCAGAGGCAACCTGTGATCCCAACCCTGGGAGGCAGAGGCAACCTGTGATCCCAACCCTGGGAGGCAGAGGCAGGTGGATCTTTGTGAGTTAGACGCCAGCCTGGTCTACAAAGGGAGTCCAGGGCAGCCATGGCTACACAGCGAAGCCCTGTCTGGAAAAATCCAAAATAATTGATTTAAAAAACAACAAAGTAATAGAAGCCTGTACATGTTCAGTATAGGTGCAGTTTAGAAAGGGCTGTGGTCTGTGGTTTGAACCTCCGGTGTGGGACCTGTGGAGAATGCCGCTTATGTTCAGAAAGAGACTCAGCTGCTTTCACACTTGGGTTAAGCCTCTGGTCTGACCTTGTGGCTGCTGTGATCTCTTGGCATCTGAGTCTCACAGTGAATCACAGAAAATTCATATTTTGTCTACATAGTAGCGCATGGTCAAATTACAGCTTATAGACAAAATATGTGACACTTGGGTCAATTTGAATTTTGTGAATAGTATATCCAGTATCAAGGTGTATGGGTTGTGTTTACATTAAAACTCTTTCTTTTTTTTTTTTTTTTGTCTGACATTTACCTGTACCTGGGTATGTGTTATTTTTGTTTGCTGTATCAAGCTATCCTAATTTGAATGTTCACAAAACAAACGAACGAACAAACAAACAAACAACAACAACAAAAAAGCAAAAGCCACCCTAGATCTGTTCAACTCCTAACACAGTGTTTAGGTGTTCTGGTGGCTGATGCTAGCCACCTATTAGTCTTGCTCAGGATCACGTCCCAGTGTGGAGACCAGTGGCGTGTGTTGGGAGAAACAGAGCTATGGGTTGGTCAGACCTGCTGAGCAGTTTTCTCAGTTCAGCGCCATAGGGGAAGCTCCACACCTCAGTTTTTAAATGTCTCCAAAAGCCTGCAGTTAAAAGTTTTGTTCCCAGAATGATGTAGTGAGGAAGAATTGAACCTCTAAGAAGTAGGGCCCAGTGTGTCATCTTTGGGTCACTGGGTGTAGGTACTGACAGAGAATCGTTTGCCTCTAGCCTTTATCTCTAGCTTCCTGGCCATGCAGTGAGCAGGTCTGCCCCAGGACCTGCTTCCGCTGTGAGGTGGCCTCATCGGCCAGTAGCAGAAAGGCCAGTGGACCATGAAACTCAGCCAAAATGAAGCTTCTGTTCAAGTCCTCATAGTAGCAACTGAAGGTTGATGGCTACTAGTTCCCTTATTGCTGAGAGTAATCCCCCTTTCTCACAGTTAGAGAAAAGAAAGCTGTAGAACTCTAGCTGCAGCAGGATAAGGAAAATGACTCTAGTTGTGCTATTAATCCATGCATCAGGCATACCGTAAGCTGTACAGTTTCATCATCACAGCTATGGAGGTGCTTCTTTGATGACCTGGATCTTCTGTATTCTATTATGCTTTTAAGGACTGTGGCGACCATAGGCAGGAGATAGCCTTCGGACTAGTTGGAATGTCCAATATTTTTTTGTTGAGCATACACAGTGAACACTGGAATTTGAAGTATTAGCATTAAAATAAAATTTTAAACTGTATGCTACATTATTCAAATTTTAAAAATTTATAGCCTGTTCTTATTTCTCTTCTTCTCCCCACCCTCTCTCTTTCTCGTGTGTGTATGTGTGCATGAGAGAGAGGGATTGCAGATCAAGTAAGCGAGGCCTGGCTCCTGTTTAGACAGGTGCTCTGCCACTGAGTTGCACCCTCAGTCCCATTCTATATTATGTATATTTTACACAAGTCTGCCTAATTTTCCCAGGTTGACCTGGAATTGTTTCTGTAGCTCAGGCAGGCCTTGAGATCTCCTGCCTCAGACTGTTGAACATCTGGGAAGGCAAAGCCAGGCCTGTGTCATTAGGCTTGGGGTCCTGACTTCTGTATCTATTGGAGAACTCAGACCACAAGCCCAAACTGAAATTAAATTCTACAAAATTTTCCTGTGTTTTTCTCTTATTTTTCCTATGTTAAAAAAAAAAAGCTTTTCTGTGTTTTAAGGAAATCTGTCTTCATGCTACATACATGCAGGTGTGCACACACAGAGACACACACACAGCACATGCACATGCATACATGCGCCAATACGCAGGCACGCACACAGATACATATGTACCACCACACACAACGTATTTGACTTACTGATGATTGTAATAATCAGATCTAGCAACAATGAGAATAGTGCTCAATTCACGGGAAGATTTCAGTGGTACGTTGTAAAGCTTTACCCTGGCCAAAAATTTACATCTGGACCCATTTTCCATCCTGATATATAGCAAGATGTCTTCAATAAAAAAAATAAAATTGTGTAGAATCTCAAATGGGATACCAGCACCTGGACATTTGCTGAAATGTTTGAAGAGTTTTAGCATTGGCTTAGCTACTGAATTTTCTGAGGAAAATAGTCTAATATGGCATATGTATGATTGTGTGATTCCCAATTAAAATATTCAAGGTCTGCAATTGGGAGCCAAGATCTAATACCTTTTCCAATTTTTATAGCAACGTGGAGAAAACCTGGAAACGCCTGATGCGTATTGCCTGGTGTGAATAAGTGTTGCCGTGTGCTCCACTGCTGAGTGGGCGGCCTTCTGGAGAAGCATTCGTTTTAATGAATAGAAACACTACAATTATTTTTCTGCTTCACCTCTTTGCTCTGTGCAATGCAGTTGAATTTGCCCTTTTAAAGATTAATCAAAGTCTGTGTTTACCATCAGTTTGAGAATGCTCCTATAACTTTGAGCTCATGAAATATGATAAGAATTAATTTGACTAAGACATATTCCACAATAAAAAGATACATGGGCAGGCATCTTTGTGCCATGTATGGTGTTGAGAACCATGAGTGGGGTGTCATTGATACTGAGTATTTGTCACAATATTTGATGTTGTCATGTGTTTTTTGGGGGAGGGTTACTGATGTCTTTTTTCTTTGCTCTTGAGACAAATGAAAGGTGATTTTGACACTGATCGTTCTTTCTAGACACTATAGTTCCATGACACAGCCTAATGCTGCATTATTTCTCTGTCTCCAGGTAGGTCTAGACACTCTGAGTGTGGGTCAGTATCAAAGTATAGATAAATGTCACAGATAATCTTTTATGTGTGGTTGTCTCTTGGCACTACGAACATGGCTCTGGTCTTATTTGAAGTTAGTCATCAGTCTTTCTATTAAGAGCCCTCTGTATTCAGTGTGGGCAATTTTTTAGGGCACTGAGAGTTCCTTTCAAGGGATGTGGTGCCTTGGGTCCCTGATCAACTCATGCTTCAGCCTGTCTGGGCAGAGCATTTGGTAACACTTCTGCGCTCCTTCTATAGTCATAACCAGTGCTTAACCCGCCCGTTCTTAAATCTAAGGGACGGGGACCTGGCAGGGTGTACTAAGTCTATCACACTACCAAAGCCTACATCTCTTGCCTCAGAGGCTGCCAGACTTGAGACTGTTTAGCCTCCAGCCCCAAGCTTACCCATAGCCTCTGACTGTCTATGTCACATTTCCTAGAGAACACTGGCATTTCCTGCTCTCTAGCAATGGCCTCATGTAGGCATACCTGTCAAAATCTCACATGTTTTAGATGGCAAGTTAAGTACTGTAATCTCCCTGAAGACACTCCTAGCCAAGCACTGCTTCTAACAGGGGTTCACTTAGTCGACTTTGGAGAGGAGAAGGACACAGCTCTTCCTTTTCAGCACTGCCAGCACATAAGGTGACCCCCAGCAGCCCTTCCCCCCTTCTCTACGGCCCAGACTTCTGATGCAGATGGAGGGAGGCGGTGTTCACCCGGGAGGCCATGAGCAGCAGGAAGGCAGCAGGACTAATTCGCCTCTTCCTAATGAACTGAGGTGGTATGTGACCATTTGGTTCCATTTATCACCTTTACGTGGGTGCTCCCTCTAAACAGAAAACAACCGAGTGCAGGGACGCTACCTATTCAGAACACTGGCAGCTTAAAGGAGAATTATTTTGAGCAAAAAAATCTAACCTATAATAGCATAGTGATCCAACAAGCAATGGCCACATGGAAATAAATTTGAGGGAATCTCAGGTTTCAAACTGCTACTTAAGTGCCTCTGGGCTAAAAGTTACCAAATTGAATGGGCAAGTAAGTATGGTCATTAAAATCTAAGTAGATGAAAATTGGATAATTGCATGCTGCTTTTTATCCTGCCACACACTGTATTAAAAGTTACTGTGTACAACCATCTTCTTGGGGAATAAATAGACCAGACAGTTAAACAAGCAACGGTTTCCAAGCCCGCCCTGAGAGAAGCGCTATTGAGTGGCGGGTCTTACAGCTCCTCTAAGGTCAGCTCCAGGCCTGCCACGTAACAGTCACTCAGGAAAGATTTTCGGAAGTCTATTAAACTATGAATATAAACAAAATTCCAATCTTTCCATTAAAACTGAAGTGAATACAGTGTGGGGGAGTATTTTAGAATTTGGCTCATAATCAAACACAATTCATCTCTCCTTGGCTCTTAATTAGTAAGAAGAGAACATTGTTATTAATTTTCAGATATGCTTGAAGAGCATAAGATACAGTATTTGTAGTGTAAATTAGTATAAAAGAAAGTCATCAAAGTCATCACCATTGCATTAACATGTCTGTGGCCCTTGTTTGGCGTTTGTAATATCCTTTTGGAGGTTTTATTTTAGAGGCCTAAGGGATACTCTGAAGCCATAAATCTTCAGTTGGGATTTCCTCTTCAACTTCCAGCTGAAGAACATAATTCACTATTGAATATACAGCTACTCAAATGTGTGGGAGCCTAGCATAGTTGGAGACTGTTTATGGCATCTGTGATATTTTATGTTCAATAAATGCTTTCTGACTGGAAGATAGTCCTGCAAAAATATGTCACTTGTGATTGTTGGGGTGACTGTAGACGTGAAGATATGTAGATACCTCACACTGCTGAGAGGGCTTTCACGTGGGATTAAGTCTTGTGCTTTTAGCATTTGGGGATGAAAATGAAAAATTTGGGTGACAATGGCTCACAAAGTTAACTTTTCAATACAATTGGAAATGAGATTGTTTTGTTTGTTTGTTTCAAAGAGTCTCTAGGGTGATCAAAGAGTTATCCTAGAATCACAGGAGACTTCGGCCACTTATCTTGCTCCTTATGTCCTTTTAGGGTTCGGGCATTTTAACATGTTCGGATGTTTTCTAGTTATTGCTTCTGGAAGTTTGTTATTATTTAGTCCTTGAAACAATGATTGACACTAAAAGGAGAGGGGGTGTTTCCACTCTGTGTCACAGACACCTGAGGACGGTTAGGATCAAATATTTGTTTTGAGGCTGCCCTACATTCAAATTGGCTTTGCTGCCAGCATGCCACGTGTGGCCGTAGGTGACTCAGTGTTTTGAACTCAATAATGGTTTGGTTAATACAGAAAAGGCACACAGTTAGCAACTAGCTGTTGTGGTCAGCCCAGCACTGCCCAGTGCTTTACGGCCACATAAGACTTAGC
Organism: Rhombomys opimus; assembly: GCA_010120015.1. Lineage (NCBI taxonomy): Eukaryota > Metazoa > Chordata > Mammalia > Rodentia > Muridae > Rhombomys > Rhombomys opimus. The sequence goes on along the minus strand of REGO01000013.1, from coordinate 8,939,833 downwards.
AGCACCAGCAGACTTGTTCCCTTAGCTCCCTCAAGGCACTAGAGAAGATAGAGCTGATGCCTCATGGTTGCCAGTTTAAAGGGCAGCACTTAAATATCAGCGGGTGAATGATTTACTGTGTTAAACATGCCTTAATCACATGCTGAACAAAACACCCGTCTTCAAAATTCGGCCTCAGGTGTCTGCCAACATTAGATACTCATAATGAACACAAAAGATCAGACGATGTAGGGTTGTGGGGAAAAGCATTTAGCTAATTCATTCTTTTGTATTATTTATTGAAACCTAATGCTAAACTTCAGAATTTCATGAGGTGTTTGTGATTTGGTTTTGAGGAGACAAGAAGAGATCCCAGGTTGTGAATGACTGTTCACATCATCTCCCCGTAATACACTGTCTCTTCAGTCTTATTTTGACAGAGATTTAAAAACAGGTAGTTCATTTTTTAACATACACATATACTCACACACACGTATGCAAACTGACACACTCACAGATTTATGGTATATGTCCCAATGTTTCGAAAGGTCTGGATCACCCTAAATAACATGGACCCTTATGTACATTTGTAACTTACAGTTTTAAGAATAAGCATTGTTATTAATGACAGTCATGCGATATGACAGGTCGCATGGTTTTATTCTGCCCATCTTTACATCTCTAACCTTGACCTGGCTGTTTGTGGCCCTTTATGAACGCTATTCCAGTGTCATCCTCTGTAAGTTTAACATTTTGGATTTCAGAGCATTCTGTTCCTGGCATATTTCACTAAGCACAGTGCCCTCCAGCCTTGTTGGAAGTCTGGAAACGGTCTGTGTTGAAGGTGAGGAACGGAAAGTCACTGGGGTTGGCTCTGCTCTGCACCGTTGCTTCAGCGCTGAACTGAGGGTGCATCCACACCATGATAACTGAGCTCTGTGTGGAGTGCTCTGCTGCACATGGCTACGCTTTCTTTGATCTATATGCCCCTCTGTAGTTAGCTTGATATGTCATGGTTACATTTGGACTTTCTGAGAAAACTGCAGACTGTTTCCATGACGGCTGCACTAGTTTACAGTTTCTCAGTGTCTTAGGGCCCTCTGCTCCTCACATCGCTGTCATCGGCTGTCACCTCTTCTCTTTACGATAACTGATCTTCCTGGGGTGAAATGCTGTCTCATTGTGGTATTGATTTGCTTTTCTCAGATAATTATTAGCATTTATAATTTCTTCCTTCACCCATTGTTCAACAAGAGGAAAATGATGCCTGGAACTGGAAACTTAGCAAATTACCCAGGGCTAGGGAAGTCTTGGATCTAATAGGAGAACCTATGGCCACCAATTTGCTAATCCAGTATATTTCCCAACTACACTCTAATTATTTATTCTTATTTCCACAGCTAACAATAGGCCTCAACCCTGATCAAATACTTGTCTCCTGGAAATGGATGAAGATAATCATAGAACACTACACCCGATCAAAATGAAGAGAACAAGTGAGTATGTGGTGCTCCGTTCAGACTGAGGTAGTGCAGCAGAACTCCTGAGACTGAGGCTCAGCCACCGGCATGGAAGAAGAGGCTGAAAGCGCCTCAGAGCCAGAGGAGCAGAAAGTTTCCTGTGAGACTGTGTCTCCTAGAAATGTCAGGGAAGACACACCCCAGAAATCTCACCACAATGGCTGTCTACAGCTGACCAAAGAAGGGTGACTTCAGTAGACACGATAGCGTGAGAGAGAGAAAGCTCATGAGGCATCAACCCTAGAAGAAGAACCAAAGGCACCAAATGCTGAACACAGGAGAGTCTTCCCCAGGGAGGAGTGCCAAATTGGTTATCCTGTACCAAATGGTCAGCCTTAAAGTCGGGTCAGCCTTAAAGTCACATATACAAGTAACGTTAGACTGAGTGGTAGATTATATTACATGCTTAGGAATTTAGGAATATATTATACACACAAACACACATACATACATGCTCAACAGTTAAAGGTTCAGAAACCATGAATTTGAGAGAGACTGAGGGAATGAGAGAGGGACATTGGAAGGAGGAAAAGGATATATATACTGATATATATGTATATATGTATACATACATAATTTTGTTATATACATATATGTATATAACAGAAATGTTTGTGCCAGAACGGTAATGCCTTCTGCCCATTGAACTGTTTAAATTCATTACATATTTTGGATAGTAAGTCCTCTCAGATTTTGGTTTGGAAATATATCCTGTTTTGTTGTTTATTCACTGTGTTGATTTTGCCTGGGATGAGCAGAAGCTCTTTAGTGTGATGTTACCCTGATGTCTGGTTTTGCTCCGTTGCATATTTTGAGCTTTAGCTTTGGATGTGCAGTAAGGTTGTGTTTTTCTTAGTTGGTAAGATGGCCAGGGCATGCTGTAGTGGAGTTATTTCCCTTGGTGATTACTGAATTGGTTTTATTTATCTGCCGACTTTACCCCCTTGTTTCTTCAGTCATTCAGTTTCATCTCCAGAGGCAAAGGCTATGTCTAGCACAACCTACAAGCTCTGAAAATGGAAAAGCTTCCCTGGCCAATTCCAGCCAAACCCTCAGGTATCAGATCCTCATCTGCTATGCTTTGGCTGTGTCACCTAGGTTTGCATGTGGAAGGTTTTTCTTCCATGTGGCAATGTGAGGGGGCGGTATAATTTTTAAAGAAGTAGGACCTTAGCTGGAGGTGATTACCTTTGAATGAGATTCTGGTTAGTTCTTGAAGAAGATTTCTATGAATAATGATTTTGGTTCACAAATCATTTTGGCTTCTTGTATCACAATATGATTGACTTCTTTACCTACACGATTCTTTGCAAAAGGCTCATATTAGAACCCAAGTGGGTAAAACTGACTGTTCTTAGAATCACAGGTTTTGCAATCATGAGCCAAATAAAACTCTTTTGTTTAGAAAACATGTGAATGTGGGTATTTTGTCCCAGCAACCAGAAATTGACCAGCTCATCCTCTTTATGAAAACTTCCTAAGCCAAAACTATAAACTAAACTAGGATTAACAATTTAGTCATATAAAAACATCCTTAGCTTCTCATGGTTTGACCATGGTGGATTGCTGGATATGTATTTAGAAGAGATTTCTTCATATCTCCTAGGAGAGATGTGGTTGTTATACTCACTACTGACTGCCAGTCCAGGGAACACCGTTGGTGTGAAACACCAGTACATGAGGAGCTAGCTTTATCTGAGATGTCTGAACAGCTCTGTGAGACTGGGACTGGCTAGCACTGGTCCAAGAGAGCACTTAGGGCAGAAAGTTTTCATAGAAGTGAGGACTAAGGTGAAGATTGTTCAGGATGCTGTCAAAAGGACAGGGGATCTGGACAACAGAGTGGGGAGGTCAGTTGAGTGCAGATTGTCTAGTTAGGGCTCAAGGATGAGAATGGCCCTTGGGGACACAAGTGTATTTGAACCCCAACCTGTGCTTTGTACAAACTATGGCCAAGTAAAGAGCAGGGCAGGGCAGGGCAGGGCAGGGCAGGGCAGAGCAGGGCAGAGCAGGGAAGGGAAGGAAGGGAAGGGGAGGGGAAGGAAGGGAAGGGAAACTAAGAACAGAAGGTTCTCAGTAAGGGAGGGAAGATAGGATGTGGTATGGGAGAGATTAGGTTAATCTCCATGGGAAAAGTTACATACAGATTTGGATTTGGACTATCACTCAAAGGCCTACATGACAAAAGCTTAGCAATAGTTGGGAGGACTCTGGGAGATCTGTAGGTGATAGGATAAGTATCCTTGAAGGAGATTATGAGACCCTACAATTGTCTATTTTTCTCCTTAACGATTCATGGCTTTGGTGTAAGTGGTTTTCTTCCACCATGTGCTCACACCACGATGTGAAGCTGGCCACAGGCTTGAAGCAACAAGGCTTTCAAATCAAGCAGTAATCAAAGCTGATTTTCTCACGTTTTGTTATAGCGGCAGAGGCTAACTAACAGAACATACTTGGGTGTGGGTCGTAGATGAAAACAAATCAGAACTTCAAACACATCCTCAGCCTTGTAGTCAGCTCAAGGATAGCCTGAGCTACACAGAATCCTGTCTCAAACAACTAACCAAACCTGGTTCACACAGCTGGTGACCCAGAGGCTGATCTTAATTACACTTCTGTGCAGGAACTGCTCCTCAGAAAGACCCTCTGGTGCTTACCTCCATTTGGCAGGTGTGCACACTGAGGCAGAGGAAGGAACCAGCTGAAAGCAAGGCAGTCACTGAGCTCCTGGACTTGCATCCACTGCCTTTGGCATCCTCTGAACTGGACCTTAGAAGTGAAGCAAGGAGACACTACTGCAGACACCTGTGAAAGCCAGCCAGCAGGAGTGCTATCTGAGGGAGGCCATGAATGAGGAGACCGTGAGGACCAACGTGAGTGCTGAGGCATGGGCAGTAAGCAGAAAGGGGTGATCTATGGCACAGGATGAAGCCCAATCACTGGAGAGCAATCTGTGAAGCCAAAAGAAGGGAAAGGACCAGGTGGAGGAGTCCCGAGGACCATGACTGCTGAGTGCCTGGGCACATGCCCATGTGTGCAAGCTTTCAGGACAGGGATGCCAATGACAGCCTCTTCCTGTGGTTTCTCAGAAATGTCTCATCTGAAGGAAGCTGTTGACTCAGTTTAGAATTTTTACACACATCAAATTTGGATGTAGTTAATTGCTGAGCACACTCTGGTATTCTCTGTTTCCACCTTATTGTGCACCACATGGATAAGCTGAAATGTATTTATGCACTTAAATAAGATTTCCTTTGACTAAATTGTCAATCTCCTGAGAAAAATCTGATAAACTAAATTTTAATTAATCTCTGTTATACTCATCTCATTTTTCCCTCAAATGAATTAATTTTTCCCATAGTAACTTAATATCTCCTTCATTTAGACACTCCATTTTGCTTTAGATGCCTTACTTACTTTTTACATTTTCTATGCTTTGATTTTTTTTTAAAGGAGCATGATTTTAAACATAGGCACTGCTTTTCTGAAATCCAGGTGATAGTTTCCTGAATTCTTAATTCTTGTGAATTTGATACAAGAACAAAACCATCTTACGCACTGCTTGTGTGCTTGTTTTCGGAGGACTAAGAAGGAAACAATGTCTATACATCTCTCAAGCGAGCAGCATGCAAAGCACCAGTCCAGGGAGCGCTGAGCCTGTCTGGGAAGTTCTTGGTCCCACCAACAAGGCTAGGCGTGCCTGCAGGATGGTCTTTGAAATGCCACTTTGCTCAGCTTTGAGGGCAGGCCACAGACAGGCAGGGCAGTTTCTGTTCCTGAGCAGCCCAGAGGCCACATCGCTCATGGCCAGGTGCCATCAGTTCTCACTCTCCTTAGCCACTGTGCAGCCATGTTAACCTCCCAGACACCAAGTACCAACCAACCAGGGAGAATGCCAATCCCGGGAGACCAAGAAAGTGCATTTGTTCCTTGATAACCATTGGAGGATTGAACCTGCTCACACACCCAAGTCCAAGTATAGCCACCCCCCCCAATATATCATGGAGCCTTAACTATCTATGTGTTACTTACAATAACTGACTCTGTATTAATGCTCTGTAAGTCATTCTCATGTATTATTTCCAGAATAATGACAAGAAAAAAAACTCTGTATATTTTCATCACAGATACCTTTAAATATTTAACTACTCCAGCCAAGGACTGGAGCACTGATGGGTTGGAGGACTGGAGCACTGACGGGTTGGCTCTACGGGTTTGGAATCACTGGGCACAAGAGCAGTGCATATCTGGTGTCTCTCCCCACCAGCAGCTAGAATCTCAGCTCCTACATCCCTTTGCACATAGCTCCTAAGGATCGTATCGTTGACACCTTGTTCTTGTATTTTATGATCTGTATCTCCCTGCTTGCTTTGGATGTGTAAGTAGGAAAATTCTTACTATCATCTATTGAAATGTGCTGTGTCCCACCATCAAAATAGACTTTGTCTTATATAAAGCACTACACAGAATCATACTTAGATATTGAGCCAGGGGGGATGGGTTGGGGAAGGGAGAACACCCTGCAGGCAAGAGGAGACTCTGGATGATGCTGTGATGAGCTACCTGTGTGGGGCCGAGCAGGGGACGCATACATGGCCATCACCAGGACCTCTGAGGTAATGGGGAATATTCATGCTATGAGGGAATAGACAGGCCAAGGTCACAGGAGAGCCTGTGAGTTCTAAAAGGCGGGGAGAGAGGGAGAGACCTTGGTGAAATCTAAGGGAAGCCACGCATCTCTCGCGTGGTGCAGTGCCAAATGTGGGATGTGGCACAGAAGGTCACTGTGAGGAGGGCTCAGTGAACGTGGCAGTGAGGAATCGGTCTTCAGAAGAGGGCTGTCCGAAGTGTGGTGGCTGTACAATCCATTCAGCGGTGCTTTGAAGCACTGGGGTGAAGCGCCAGGGTTAGAGAGAGGGCAGTGGTCTGATGAGGACTTTCAGGGCCCAGGGAAAGAGAGGTCAGCCAGCTGTCTGCTGGGCGTGATGCCAGGCCAAGCGCGTGCACATGCACTTTCTCTCTCTTCCCTTTAATTACATGGGACAAGGCTGAGAATGTTTACCAGCAGGAGGGGGAGAACATACTCTTTGGTGGGACCACTGCTACAAGACATGGGAGGGCAAAAGCAGAGGAGATGACTCAGAATCAGGACTGGACAAATCTCCCTCCCTGGGGCACTGGATGGTGCTCAGTGTGAGTGTGTGTGTGTGTGTGTGTGTGTGTGTGTGTGTGTGTGTGTGTGTGTGTGTGTGTGTGTGTGTGTGTGTGTGTGTGAGAGAGAGAGAGAGAGAGAGAGAGAGAGAGAGAGAGAGAGAGAAAGTAGATGTGTACCTGTGCAAGTAGTTGAATCAACAGTCATTATTTGGGGATGCTTGTGAATTGTTCTGCTTGCTATGATTGATTTATGACTCCCACACCAACGCCCCCTTAGCATCTGTGGCCCCTTGTTAGACATACACACTGGCAATACTTTTCCACTCAAGCAGTGTGTCCAGCTCCCCTGAGGCTGCTTTCAGACTGTAGCCAAGGGCCCTTCCACAGTCTACTCAGTGAACAGGTTTCCTACCTTGGTAGAATTTACTTGTTGATACTCCAGTTTATAATGACCCTTAAGAGCTGAGTAGGCGTGCTGCCAGGTGTCTCTAGGCACAAGAAGGCTGTGATGTGGGAAATGCACACACAATGTGGGGCCTTCTGACGGCCACTGAGTTCAAAGTAAGTGAACCAACAATAGGTCTTAGGTAAGCGGTCTCTTCACAGACGCGCACAAAACCAAGCCAGCACCTTGCGATTCATTAAAATACAACCAGAGTCTCACAGATACCTGAAGGGAGCGACAGAAGTCCTGAGGGAGTGTGGACTGTTTCACATGGGCCAACGCTCAGACCACAGGAGTGGCAAAGTTGTCACTGGGTGAGCCTCAGCAGGATGGAGAACCTTCTCAGGTCCAAGTGTGAATGCTGACAGTGTGCACAGGAAATATCCGCTGTGGCTTCCTGCTTAGGCTAAAGGCTGAGGATGGCTCCCCTACACAGACTACTCCAACAGATTAGCCAAATCTGCTTCCTGGTTCAGCTCTATGCAATAACCCGCTTTTCTGTGTATTATATGCATATAGTAAGCAGGCTGACCTTCTGGGGAGTCGAGGCATTTCTACCTGAGTGCTCAGCTCACCCCATCCCAGCTTTTCTGGACTTGTATCCATGTATCTGTTCTTTCTTCATTTCTTTGCCTCCCCAGGTAAGTCAATGCCTCCTCCTGGGCAATGCTTCCATACTTACTGGGTCAGTACTTTTAGTGATGTGTTAGGACATCAATAGTACACGTAGTAAGATGAATTATAGCCACGTGTACACTGCTCGTTATTGTAGAGGGCCCACGAACAGGTGTCATGCAGCAGCTCAGCTCATCTTCCAGCCTTCCACAGGTAGGAAGTCCCTTGGAAACCCCACTGTATCAGCGGTGCCTTAGAGGTTCTGGGGGATGAATGAGTCTCCCAATCCCACAGAACCTCGGTTACTGCCCTGGGGCATGTGCTGGAAGTGTGTGGCTCTCAAGCTTTGCTGTTAGTCGCTCTGCCATGTACCTGTTGTGAGAGGGTGTGGAGCAGGGAAGTGGCTTCAGGAGGGCATTTCATCAGTACCGTCGGCCATCTGGAAGCATGGGCACAAGTGCAAGTTGGTGGTTTGCTGCTGGCTTGGAGTAGGTTGCGTGGAAACAGGCAGGAAGAACCTCCAGGGTGAGGCCTTCACGATGGGTATCTGTCTGGACAGATTCCATGTGGAGACAAGATAATGGTGAAGATCTGTGAACTGAAGAAGCAATAACCATACCCAAACACACCAAACCAAACATTTGTCTATCACTACTCTTGACCCCAGGATTATAACAGCTAGTAAACAGAGCCCCACTCTCATGGAGCCTAGAGTGTTGTGGGAAATCCCAAGACAGACAGAAGCAAGCCAGAGTCTGACACATATACTTATCAGGGACTTCTGGGTTAGAAGGGACTACCTACAGGAAATTCTAGCAGACGTCAATCAAGAAGAGTGGGTCAAGTGTACAACTGGACCTTCAGAAATTTCCAATTTAAATGTGCTGTTAAAGAAATAAAGTGTGTTGGTATCCCCCTCCCTCCACTGGAAGTGGCTTCTTCAGGCTCCACGACCCCACTGATAGAAGTCTGAGCTCGAGTCACCCCATAGACTCTCCCATCTCAGACATGCCCCCATTGACTTCAGCCTTCCCCTCTTTCCACCCTTGAACCCCCTCTTTCCCTTCCCATCTCTCTCCCATCCAGTTCCCTTCCTCCTCCTACTTCAGATTTCTATTTTATTTTCCCCTTCTGAGGGAGATTTAAGAATCTTCCCTTGGGTTCTTCCTGTTACTTAGCTCCTTACAATCTGTGGATTGTAGTTTGGTTATGTTGCACTTTACACCTAATATTCACTTATAAATAAGGACACACCATGCATGTCTTTCTAGGTCTAGGTTACTTCACTCAGGATGATATTTTCTAGTTACATCTATTTGCCTGAAAATCATATGATGTCCCTGTTTTTAATAGCCGAGTAGTATTTCATTTCTTCATCCATTCTTCCATTGTGAGACATATAGGTTGTTCCTGGTTTCTGGCTATGATGAATAAAGCTGCTATGAACATAGTTAAGCAGGTATTCTTATGGTTTGATGGAGTATCTTTTAGTTATATCTGGGTCTAGAGGTGGAACTAGTCCCAATTTTCTGAAAAAATTGCCAGGTTGATTTCTAAAGTGATTGTACAAGTTTTCACTCCCACCAGCAAAGGAAAAATGTTCCCCTTGCTCTACCAACCCACCCACAAAACCCTTCACACATTTTTTTTTCTGCCTACAAATAATAAAAATGGAGCAGAAACTGAGGAAACGGTCAACCAGTGACTGGCCCAACTTGAGACTCACCCCATGGGAGAGAGCCAGTTTCTATTAGTGATTCTCTGCTATGCGTGCAGACAGGAGCCCAGCAAAGCTGTTTTCTGAGAGACTCCATCTAGAAGCTGACACAAAGGGATGTAGAGACTCACAGCCAAACAGGAGGCAGACTCTGGGAGTCTTGAGGAAGGGTCGGGGTGGGGGGAGGAGTGAGGGATCCAGAGGGATCAGGGACACCTCAAAAGGACCTACAGAGTAAACTAACCTGGGCCCGGCTCACAGAGACTAAACCAACCACCAAAGCATTTACATGGGCTGGACCTAGTACCCTTCACATACGTAGCAGATGTCCTTCTTGTTCTTCATGTGGGTCCCCTGTCAGTTGGAGTAGGGGATGTCTCTGACTCTGTTGTCTGCCTTTGGATCCCACTCACATATCTGGGCTGCCCTGTCTGGCCTCAGTGGGAGAGGGTGTGCTTAGTCCTGCTGTGACTTTGATGTACCAGGATGGCTTGGTACCCATGGGGGCCTTCCCTTCTCTGCTAAAAAGAGGATGGGGGAGTGGTGGAGGGAGTGTGACAGTGGGACTGAGAGGAGAGGAGAGAGAGGGGCTATGACTAGGCTGTAAAGTAAATAAAAGCAGATAGATAGATAGACAGATAGACAGACAGATAGATAGATGATAGATGGAAGATAGATAGATAGACAGATAGATAGATGATAGATGGAAGATAGATAGATAGATAGACAGATAGATAGACAGACAGATAGATAGATAGATGGAAGATAGATAGATAGACAGATAGATGATAGATGGAAGATAGATAGATAGATAGATAGATAGATAGATAGATAGATAGACAGATAGATGATAGATGGAAGATAGACAGATAGATAGACAGATAGACAGACAGACAGACAGATTTTTTTAAAAGAAGAAGAAATAGTGAGTAGCGCTTGGTGAAAGTAGCTCACTGACTGGGACATTCAGCACTGGAGATACATCATGCCCCCCTTAGGTGTCACTACCACACTATGCAGACAGTGACCAGCAGGACCAAAGATTTATATGAAGGAAGGAGACCTAAGGGGAGGAAATAGCTCATTTCCTGATGGAGGATAGGCAGTGACAAACTTCTGTGCGAATGTGGGTGGCTGAGATGGCTGGTGCAGTGAGGGGGTGGGGCAAATGAAAAGCAGTAGGTCTGTGCTTTAGGGCTTCGAGTGAGAATAGACTTTTTGCATGAAATGTAGGATTTTGACTAAATCAGAAGTTCAAATAGCTTCCCTAATTGTACCGGTCCCTATACGGCTATGAAACACTTGGCTTTCAAGTTTAACCCAGTGTTTCTGACTTCATTTTGTCAGTTTGGATCATCATGAAAAGTGAGCCAACTGTGTCATTTCAATGCCCCATAATCCAAGACCCCACTCCCTCACCCTGTCACCCACCCACCTAATCACACACTTCTCTGACATTTATAGACTCTTTTCTTTCAGGCCTTCCTTCTACAAATTGAGAACTATGGTTGTGGTACACAAAGACACTGAGATAAAAAGAAAGAAAAGAATCAGCTCAAGGGATCAGGGGCATGTAATGAGAGGGACGCAGAGGAGCCTTTGCTGGGACAAGTGAGACCGAGGGTTCCCAGCAGGAGAACGTAGGTATTTCATGTCTTTAGGTGGAGGAGCTTGCCTGACCAGTGTGACACTGATCTGACTCACAATTCAGCAATTCTCTCATCAGATTATAACATCTTATGCTTCGGTGCTAGGGTACCAGACACTCTGTGAACATCCAGAGAACATTTAACAGGTTTCAGGTTGCACCAGGTGAAGTCATTTGGGGCAGGACCTCACTGTAGAAAAGACTGGCCTAGAACTCACCATATAGACCAGCGCCATCTCTTAGCAATCTTCTTGCCTCAGACTCCAAGTGAAAGGATTACAGGCACAAATATTAGACCTGGAATGATTAAATTCTTAAATGGAAAAAAGTAGCCATCATAATGTTTGGAATAAAATGAGCTAATCACTGGACTTTTAATCTCCATGTAAGACTAGCAATTGTGAATTTTACTTTGAATGATTAGGTTATGTGGGTTGTTCTGTCATCGAGGGATGACAGCACATGATACAGGCTCAAGAGATAAAGAACCAATATCAAGGAAGGATGTGGATGGCTGATTGGGAGAGGGTACCTTCAAGCATCCCCGAGTGTCTGTCACCCTGTCTGTCATTATGACAGATGGAAGGAAGACCTCCTGAGTGATGGGAAAGATACAGTATTGCTAAGACGCTTTCCAAGAATATGGAAGTGCCTTCTTCTAGGGAAGCTACATTGACCACTATGCTTTGCTCAAAGGATTAAATTAGGATTGCCAAGGCAGTGCAAACTGTGTTAAAGATGGATCACCTTTTCTTAGTGGGGATGAAACAGAATAGGATCTAGAGAAAGGTCAGTGTAGTTGTTCATTGTTGTGCTGGCCAGCCAACCATCAGAATTCTTTAAGGAAACCACATGTATAGAAATAACAATCAATTTTCTCTCCCTCCTCCTTTTTATCCCCTCCTTCATCACTTCCTCTTTTCTTTTCTCTTTCCCTCCTATTCTTTCTGTTTGTTTGTTTGGTAACTAGGTCTCTCTCACTGTATAATTTAAGTTGTCTTAAAACCTGCTGTGTAGCCCATTCTGGTCTTTGATTCAAGATCCCTCTGCCTCAGCACCAGGTTCTTCAGTTCTAGGGTTATAGCTGTGTGATATCATATTCAATGTAAGTATTCTATGTCTTTAAAAACTGATTCTATTGTGGGGAAGTCAATGCTACTTGGATATAAATATGTTTGTCCCTGAGTAAAATCTATGTGGCTTTTATTGTATTTACTTTCCTTCTTCCAATCATTCTAGTGAATAGTACATGTTAAAATCTAAGATGGTGTCTACACCTGAAAAGGGAGAGGTGTCTTTGGGAAGAGCCATTTCCTTACATGTGGAAAAATTGACTGAATGTGTGTAGTGTGATTCCTTCCCATGTGCAGTCTCCCGTGCATGCTTTTACCCACAGTAATGATCTTTCTTATTTTATGCTCCACTAGGGCATATGCGGCTGGGTGTACCACCAGCTTACGTATGGAGTACTTTCTATTACTTTATATTGATAATTTTTAATAACTGAAGACATTTGGTACTCTACAAGACAGCCAGTGGTGCTTGTAACAAAGCAGGGGCAATTAGTATGGGTGAGGGCTTTAGATTCTATACTTGTCTGTGCATATTGGGAGAGACAGAGTTAGCCATGGGGAAAAAAAAATGAAAGCATCTGGGTCCTGGGTGAAGGTCTGTGAGCTGTTTAATGTCATAATTGCCTGCTGCCTCAATCATCAAACTGAGTGAACCTCTCAGTTGAAATGTCATAGACACTCAGCACAGAGATTTATACAAGCCAGGCATCCGACCTGCCACCAAGCCCTGCCTGTGGCAGGAAGTGCTTGTTATGTCTAACTCAACCTTTTGCGAAAAAAATAAATAAATCCGGAAATGTGCTTGTTCTGGCAATGATCAAACATTAAGAAGCAATTCTGTTATCTGGATGGGATGTTCAGGACCTGTGATAAACAAACCTATTTCCTATAAAAAAAATAACTTAGATCCAAATTCCTTTAGCTGAAAATGGCTAGTGTCAGTCAAGACTGTTTCCACTGTGAATTTTACCAAAACAGAAGAGAAACATTTCTTGTTAAATTGAATTCCTTTTATAAAGTTGTATTATTTTGTGTTCTTTACAATTCAATCCTCCCTAAAGAGAAAACCCATATGTTTATCAATGGTTTATATAACTCAGACTAATGATTTAGATTCTCATTATAAAAAGAGTAAAAGCCATGTTCAGAGACAATCTGACTAGAGTTGTTTAAGTCAACTCAACAAGTATCAGTAACTGCCTCATCAAATTATCCAAATTATATTAATTAAACTCATAAATCAATAATAATTAAAAATTAAAATAGACAAAAGACCTGAATGAAATCCCAATCAGGCTATAGAGTGGTTAGTAATATGTGGAAAATATCAATATCTTAGTTTCCAGAAAAGTGCAGATTAAAACCATGATAGATGTAATACAGCATGCTTGTAGTTAAAATTTATAATGGCTGAAAACACTGAGAGTTGATAAGAATGCAAAGTGCTTATGGTACACATATGTAGCAATGGAGAGAGAGAAGGTATTGTGTTCCTGGTATCCTGGGAGATCTGTATTTGATGCTGATAAGGGTGAAGCACTAGAGGGATGGATATCCCAGTCTGTAAAAGGCTGATGTGCTGGGGTAGCCAGTGGGATAAGTAATGTTGTCAGAATACATGGCTATGAAAAATGAAGTGTACCAACAGGCACTAAGAGCTCAGACAAAGCAAAGGACAGAGGATAGGTACAACAGATTTCACATGACTGTTCTTTTGAGTCTGAGAAGATTAAAAAGAATGAATTGGGAAAAAAGAGAAGGGAATAGATTATTATACACAAACACAAATGATAGCTCATGGGGAAATACTGTGTCTTTAGGGAACGGCAAGCAGCCTGATGGAATCATGATAGGTCCAAATGGCAGTCACGAGACTGTGGGAGTGAAGGAAGGGACACATCTGAATCGCATAACAGGTATGATGTCATAATAAAATATGTAGTCTTCATCCTGAGAGCAATCAAAATCTAATACAGATCTTAAAGATGGGAAACACTTAAATTTAGGTTTAGAAAAATCAAGTCGAAGCAGAATTGAAAATTGATTTGGTATTCTGAACACCAGACAAGGGGCCATTTGAAAAGACTGTATGACTCATAAACCAACACAGATTTGCTTCCTTCAGAAATTGGGATTTGATATCTAGAGGTTCCACTGGCCTGATGTCTTTTCAAATGTTTATTTCCTTCCTGAAAGTTCTGACGCACATGAGCCTGCCCTGCCCAGCCCTCAGGAGAAACACCACATCAGCAGATGACATTGTTTTGTCAAAGATGATCAGATCAAAAATTTTATTTTGTCACAGAGAAACTGCTTCCAAAAGAGGTGATTACCAGTCAAGTTTCTAGGAAGGCTGCTCAAATGGACTTCCTTCTCAGCCTCACTTTGTAGCATACCTTGGAAGAACTTTGGCAGAGGCCATCAAGCAGAGGGGCTGAGAAGGGAAACCAACTTCAAGCTCTGGTCCATCCAAAGTGTCTAAGGAGTTTGAAACAAAACTGGTGATGGGCACAGTGCCAGTGAGATCATTAGACAGCTATTGCTGTGACCCTATAAAAGGTCTGACTATCAGCAGGCGTCAGGCAGAAAAGAAGCTCACACCCTCATGGCTTATCAGTTCAGTCCAAGGCAAGTCACAGAGATGTGGAGGTTGACGTGATCTGCATATTAAGTGTGGCTGTCCAGAGCCTGTAGGGAAAAATGCAGGGCCACATGTGTACAAACTAGGTCCCCAGAGCCGCGTCTTTGTGGAAGGTCTGTTTTGTTGGAATAGACTTTAAAATAAACAAAAACAAACAAACAAAAATCCCAAAACAAACAAAACCCCACAGCCATCAATGTGAAAACATGGTGGAAACTGTTTTTCTGTTTTCTCCTCCATTAAATCAGCCACCAGTTTTGACACTGGCTGAACCCACCAGAAAGGAAGAAACAAGGAGCTCTGGGAAGTTTCAGTTATTGGTCCAGCTTTCCATAGATTGGAACGAGGCTTCTTGGAGGAGATACAGGAACCCTGAAAGAAGGCTTCCCTTGTCAGCTGCTCTTCACTTCTATTTTCTCAGATTAACAGAGAGCTTCTGAGCCTGCTCATTGACTGCTTCCAGAGAGAAGAAAACCTGGTGTCTCATAGAGGTATCATGAGGATCAAAGACTTCCTGAGCGCCATATAACATGAAACAAATTTATAAATGCAGCTTAAAAAATACTATCACGTATTTCATTCAATGGGAATTACACTACTGTTTTTCATGCATTGTAGCTGGACATGAAGTTTTACTAGAGAGAGAGAGAGAGAGAGAGAGAGAGAGAGAGAGAGAGAGAGAGGAGTTCCTTTAGCTGTTCCTTTTTTAAACTGCCTTTGCTTGATTAGTTGAGCTCCTCACTGGGGAGAGATTAAATCTTGGAGGAGTGAAAGGCTTAGGAAGGATTTCAAGGAGGCAGAAAATACAGTAATCTACAAAGAGGTGCCATCATCCTCGAGGTATGAGCTATGACCACTGATGCAAAGTGGAACCTACAGAGAGACCGCACAACTCAAGTGGTGGCAGAGAAGGAGAAGGGAAAAAAAACTGAGGAGGAGAACATGGTTACTGGACTTCAGCTCATGTATGGGCCCACTGCCTCTGTCTCATGCTTCACAAAATCCATGACTGGCTTCTCCCCAGCCCAGTCTTTAGCATTCTGAAGCTCATACCTACTCCAACTCCTTCCACACTTCCGTCTCTTTCCTTCCTCACTGGTTCCTTACTCTCTCCACTGGACTGATTTTTTTCTCCCTGCCTTTTTATTTATTTTCCTCCATCTTGATTATGTAGGTATCTTTTCTTTCTGATTTAATGTTCAACTATT
Source organism: Rhombomys opimus (assembly GCA_010120015.1). Lineage (NCBI taxonomy): Eukaryota > Metazoa > Chordata > Mammalia > Rodentia > Muridae > Rhombomys > Rhombomys opimus. The sequence goes on along the minus strand of REGO01000013.1, from coordinate 8,923,833 downwards.
TGTATGGAATTCTTTTGACATTATGTTGAGTGAATGGAGAAAGCAAACATTCCAAACAACTTTGAAGTGTCATTTAAGGAGCTGGTCAATATTGATATCTTCCTGAATTTTTCTAATCATTTTTCATTTAATAAGCCTTAATTGATGAGTTGCATATAAGAAACAGCATAGTTAAATACTTGCTGTACATAAGGCAGAGTTTTACTTAATTTATGCTACTTTTATTTATATGTATGGGTGTGCCTCTGTCTGGGACTATGTGCACATGAATGCAGGTGCCCATGAACGCTTGATCCCCTTGACCTGGTGTTAAAGGTGGTGGTGAGCCCCCTGATATAGGTGGTGCTGTGAGCTGAATGTGGGTCCTCTGTGTTTTGTGCTCAGCAGTATGCATTCTATTACACTTTGAGCCATCCCTCCAGCCCTATGTTAGGCACTACTATAAAGATGTGACACATCTGTTCTCCATTTTCCTTTTCACCATTCCTACTAGGGATGCCATAGCATTGTTATCATTTAGCAGTATATATAATAGAAACAAAGGTCTAGTTATTAATAGCGCAGGCTGGAAAACACTTCCACGGGCTAGATTCCGTCTCGTCCTCCACATTCCTCTCCTCCCCTTCCCACCTCTCTCTGTCTCTGTTTCTCTGTGTGTGTCTCTCCTTGTGTCTCTTTTTTTCCTGATTACTCTCGTTTCTTTCTTCATCCCCTCTTCTGCCCTCCCTCCCTCATTTCTTCATACTTTTTCTTTCTCCTTCCTTCCTTCCTTCCTTCCTTCCTTCCTTCCTTCCTTCCTTCTTTCTTTCTTTCTTTCTTTCTTTCTTTTTTTCTTTCTTTCTTTCCTTCTCTCTTTCTTTCTTTCCTTCTCTTCTCTCTCTCTCTCTCTTTCTTTCCTTCCTTCCTTCCTTCCTTCCTTCCTTCCTTCCTTCCTTCTCACTATGTCACCTAGGCTGACCACAAACTCACCATCTCACCATTCTCTGACCTTAGACTCACAGGTATCTGGGATAACAGGTGCATGAACTTATGTGTGGTTCCCAGAACACCTGAAAAATGACTGGGCTTGTCAAAACCCTAAGAAATAAAGGGATTGTATAATAACCTGAGTTCTAGTCCTTTTCTTCCTGTATCAAGAGAGTACAGGTCAGTCCAGGGTTCTTAGTTAATTTGTAGTGTGAAACCCAGAAAGGAGTGTCTTTGAGGGCATTCAGCTGGTGTGTGACACACAAAAAAAATTTTACTGGTTTTGAGTAGCTTCCTAAATCCTGAATGTGTAGCTTGAGACAAACCCCAGCTTTTGACTCATATCTGTAACGAATAAAGTCAGTTTAGTTACTTTGCTATGGGAGAGGTCAGTCTTACTTGACTCATGAAAGTGGCAGAAACTGTATCTGAAGGTGTATTGGGCCAAAGGCATTGAGCTCTCTCTCCTAGTGGGTAGACAGAGATGAGCTTTATCATTGAATCTGCTGTAAGGGAGTCTTTCCCTGTGATTGCTAATAGTTGCAAAGTGACCACACTTGCTGCTGAATGACAAGCCTGCCATTCAGAGTGCCAGGCTCAGGAGCAGAACCTTAAACTGTATACATCAGCCTGCAAAGTGTCCTAAAGTTGTAGCAAAAACAAGAGCAGGAAGTGCAGCTGGAAATGCTTCTCGAATGCTGAAAGTGCCAGGCCAGCTTTTGAGATTGTAAACAAACATATTATACATTGCTACATGAAACAAGAAAATGGGAAAACAACCCATGGGGAAATAAAGAATAGTAGTATTTGACTAGTTCTACCTAAGCAGGGGGAGGTATAGGCCATCCCTTAGCTGAGTTATGGGGCTTTTTGCAGCAGAAAGTGGTGGAAAGAGACAGGAAGGGGGAAGAAAGAAGGTGAGGAAAGAAAGATGTGAAGACAGGAAAAGGGAAAGGAAAGAAACTAAGGAAGTGAGAAATAGGGAGGAGAAGTGTCAGTAGATGAAAGGTTGGGCAATGAACAGGTGCTCAGGGACACAGTTGATTTAGTACCTCTGAAAGTTTTGTGAGAAGCAGAGGGAGGCAGGGAAGGCACACTGAGACCTTGTCCATCTTGGTGGAAAGCAGACATGATTCTGACAATAAGGAATTGTGTAGGAACCAGGAGCAATAGGAGCACTGGAAGGGCAAGCAGCAGCAGTTCAGTAGCTGTGATAAATAAGAAACTATGGTGAGCTACCATGGGCTACATCCAAGCAGGGGATCTAGGTTAAATCCTTACATGGTCCTTGGTTAGAGAAACAGTCTCATAGAGGGCCCCCATGCCCTGATATATTTTGTCCTTGTGGAGCTCCTGCCTTCTCTAGATGGAGGAGGACATGGCAGCTGTCCTGAAGATACCTGCTAAGCTAGGGTAAGATGGTAGGAGAGGAGGACCTCCCCTAGCAGTGGACTTGAAAAGGGGCAGGGAGGAGATGCGGGAGGGAGGGTGGGATTGGGAGCAAATAAGGGAAGGGGCTATGGCTGGGATAAAAATTAAATAACCCATGATTAATATAAAAAATTAATAATAAAAAAGAACCTGTGATGGAGCAAACATGATGGGGAGTCTGTGTAGATCCAGCTGAAGTAGAAACCACAGCATTTGTTTGTTTGTTTGTTTTTTAATTGGATCTGAGAACCTAGAAATAGAGACAAAAATTAAAACAAAAAAATCTAAAATAAAAATGGCAAAATGAGCAAAATCCAAAATTTCAAACTTGAGGCTCCACATGAAGCTTAGCAGCATCCATTAATGTAAGGAGGCAGAGGAAAAGGTTGGTTTGGAGGAACATCCTTCCCCCCCCCGTATTTTATTCCTTTACAAATTTCCTTCCTCCATTCTTTCAGCCCATCTCTACCATTTTCTCACATCCCTCAAAATCAGGCCTGGAAGAGGAGGACGGTGTATGTTACTTGACTGGGATGGCAAGCATCTCCATGCAAATGTAATTGGCACCCAACTGCAGGAAAGCAAATATTCTCTATATCTTCAAACACTGCGTTTTCTTTTTAAAATATTAAAAGTAGTTCAAAGGTAGAATTTGAGGGCTTGTGGCAGATGCATGTGGGAGTAATCTTTGATGCAATCGTAGACAGCCAACAGATTGCCGACTTAGGCATCAGATTGATATTAACTAGGTTTGACTCTTTAGGAAAATAACAATTGGGGAGAGCCTGGTTAATTTCATACCCTTTGAGGAGTCTCTGGGCCTTTTCTGTGGCAATTCCTGCTAATAGATAGATGCTGAGTTCTGCAGACTGCAGAGGAGTAAATTAGAATTGTGGGTATAACGTCAGAAGAGGCAGTCTCCATCAGACCCAGAAAGCAAAGGACAACAAGAACGAAGATGATCAAAAGCAAAGCCTTCAGGGTACAGTGTTTACCATAAGGTAGAGAAAGAGGTTTGGGAAAAGAAAAAAAAAATAACTGGGAAAAACAGACAGAGTAAGAGGAGAATTAAAAAAAATAAAATAAAACAAAAAACCAACCCTTAATGAGTGAACTGAGGGCAGAAAAACGTGGGAGGGAGGAAGAGGCAGACACATCAGCTGTGACGGGGTTGGAGATTGGAAAAACATGTTTTTGTTTGGGAGGGACTACTGTGGATTTGGACACAGAAAATTTAGCCGAGTGTCAGGAATGGGAAAGTCAATTGAAAATAGGTGACAAGCAAATTTATGAAGACTGCGTCTTTAGAAGATGCCTCCGGAATAATTTGCTGGGAAATCAGAGCATGGGCTGAAGACAGAGCAGGATTCTTATGAGCAGGTAGACGTGTCCGAATGCTGGCCGTGGAATTTCTGCAGTGAAGCTGAGGACTAAGGATAGGGCAACCGCATCAAAGCTGAGATAGTGAACTTCATTAGAAATAATTCCACCCATCACCCCACCAAGATCCCAAAGTATTTCAGGCTGTCCAAAACTTTCCATACCCAAACCACAAAATAGCCTAGGGATGTCGTAGCCATCTGAAGCTGTGTACAAATGAGATTATCCCCTGTGCCACTCTATTCACTGACCCCAGGTCTCTCCAGAACATCAAATCCCTTTAATATCAGTGGGGAAGGTTCCATCTGGGAGTGTTTAGGCATTTTAGCGATAGCCTTAGGCTGAGATAGACGGTAATATCTACCGAAATGAGATTCACTGTCACAGGAAATTCCAATGGTGAAGCTTTCCTGGACCTCTAGTCTTCAAACTGGTTCAAGTATGTGATAACTATGTGAACAAATTAGGCACACCACGCAGATAATGGTTAGATAGTCAAGATCATGTTGACTGCTGTCTAACTCAAATCTCTACCTCCAGGAACGCTGCTTGAGGAGACCCTCTGGTGAATCACGGTTCATGGGCTGCTGATCTGCTATTAATATAATTTCTGTCACCCTTTGAACCTCCAGCCCCACGTATGTAATTCCTCCAGAATATTCAGTATGTTATCTGAAAGGTTTCTCAACGCCACTGCCTCAATGCAAAACAGACTACACACAGACGAACAAAGGGAATTTAACTTTCATAAGTTGGTTTTAAAAATGCATTTACTTTGACTGCACTGAAAGAATCTAAAAAAAGATGAAAAGCATCTCTAGCATGCCAAAAACATCTGGTTTCATATTTTCAGACCAAAAGGAAATTGCATGAAGACTAAAATCTTATGTTTTGATTTATATTATTATTGGAGGGCTGAGAAGCTGCCACTCACCAAGTAGAATTTTATGATGATAAATAAATAAGGAAAACAATCTGACAAAACATGTCATGAAACAAAGCTGCATTTCAAGTTTAATTAACTGATAATAATACTTAGGATGGAAGAAATGTGCCGCCAATTATATAGTTAGTAAATGTATGCTCCCAATGAGAAGATGAGCCCATAAGCCCATAAAGGCCTCTTCCTCAGCATCGGACGGCAGCGCGTACAAAGGAGATTTTGCTTTATGCAGTAAATGGTGCTGCAGTGAGGACCCTCCCTGAGAGTGCATGCCTACATGCGTGTGCACATGTGTTGTGCTACTCTCTAAGTAGTACCTCTAAGTAGCACGTTACATGTTACATGTGGAGTCCTGGTGATGTTTTCTCATTATTTGTTGATGGTAATTTCTGAAAGTGATAGACACTGGGGTCTACTGTGTCTACTGTGGAGACACAGCAGTCGGGGGAAGAAAGGAAAATCCAGCAAGGATGAGAAGAGACTGTTTTCATTTCTTTAGTACCACATCGTTCCCTTCCCTAAAATTCCAGACAAAAATCCCTAACAGTGCTTCAGTTTTCACAGTCCTTAGTGACCAACAGAGATATAGGTGGAAGACTCCTTTAGACTCCTTTAGATGGGAGTAGTCTTTGCTATTCCTGTATTCAAAAATACCGTATCCTCATGTTAGGCAATTCAAAGACAATACAATCACAGCGACTGTTCATGGGGCTGCAAACTGCATGCTTTCCATCTGCCACCAAGACCATCTCTTGCCACGTTTTTAGCATCGACTGTATTTTTAGAGGGACACTTTTCATAGCAGATCTTATAAGTTGATTTACTTCAAACTACGGAAGGAGATAAATCGAGGCAGATATGTAGACGATTTTATGTCTAATCTTCCACAGGCTTTGGAGTGCTGATTGAGGAAATATTTAAGTCCCCCTTTCCAGGTGCATCAGCCATTCCACTCACACGCCGCAGAATGCTTTCAGTAGTAATAACTGTCATTCTGCTTTTGGTCTCTCTGACAGTGAGCTCCACACCAAAATAAGATCAGTTAGCACATTAAGCAACACATTCCAAATATTAGGTGGTTTCCCGATGGAGGCCTGATGGAATTTAAAATACATATATATCTGATATTAAGGAGTAGAGTATTCAATCAAATGGTTTTGTTGCTAAAACTCAATATTCTACCATCAGACAAAAGGCCTAGAGAATGCAGAACAGTTGTGGAAATTTCTGGAACTTTCAGCTTAGAAACAGCCGCCATCAAAAACATTCTGAGGCACATTGTTGATTTAATAGGAAGCCCACAGAGTATTTGGAACTTTTATCTTCCCAGAATCCACTCAGATTTGTGCACGGCAATTTCCCGTGTGATTTCTTTTTAAGCTTTCTTGCTTCTGCTTGCATTTGTTCCTGAATTAATTTCAGACCATTGTTCTCTTTAAAAAAATTATTAACCATTGATTTTATTTGCTGGGTTAACTAACTTTATATAAGTCTTTGATAGATGCTTGTGACAATTGTTTCTTTTTTATAATTTATTTTTCTTTATGTTTTCATTTTATGTGCACTATGTTTTGCCTGCTTATATGTCTATATATGAGGGTGTCAGATCTTGGACAATTAGTTGTGAACTATCATGTGGGTGCTGGGAATTGAATCCAGGTCCTCTGGAAGAGCAGTCAGTGCTCTTAACTGCTGAGCCATCGTTCCAGCACCAGCTGTCCCTTTCTTTAGCACTAAGAACTGTGCTTTCTATAAGGAGGCAGAGCTGGCTCTCTTCTTGTCTTCCGCATACATGAGCATGGAAAAGATAACATCCTGTCTTTAGTGCTACTGGGAATTACTACTGGCATGTTTTGACTCATTATCTTGAATCTTAATCAGCTGATGAAAAAAATTAGTTTCATCGGCTGATGAAGGCTCAGGGTAATGAGTCAAAACATCCTGATAGGCTTCTCAGCATCCAGACATGGTAGTGGAGGGCTTCACCCGACACGTTGTCTCTCACTGCTGTCCAACAAATAATTATCTGGTCTCTGTATTTACCATCATGGAGCAACCACACCGTGGCATAGGAAGAGAAGAGGTTGCCAGATCACAAGCACTCTCTTTTTGGAAGGTGTGTATCATGTTTACTCTTACTATATTTTATAACACAAAAACATGCATAATGTGAATTTTCAGTTGCAGCCATTTTTAAGCACATACTTTGAAGCATTTTTTTTTTTGTATCATTATGGCCGGGCAATACTGAAATGAAGATAGAACTGAAAAACCCAATATCCCATCTAGAAAAACCAAAAGGAAAGTAGAATGAATCCAGCAGAAGATTGGCTATCAGGTCTTGATTGTATTGTAGAGAATCTGGAGCAAATAAGCAAGGAATATGTTTAAAAAAAAAAAAAAGCAACAGCAAAATCATGGGAAGAGAACACACAGGTTATATGGAACAATATAAAATGACCAAACCTTCAAAGTACAGGCATAGATGAGGGAAAGAAATACCAAGTCAATGAAATGGACCAGATCTACACTGATATCATAGAATAAAACTTCTCCAAACTAAAGAAAGACATAGCCATGCAGACAAAAAAAAAGCACACAGAACAACAAATAGACAAGACCAGAAAAGAAAATCCTAATGTCATATCATAGTTAAAACACTAAGCAAAGAACAAAGTTTTTAAAAGCTACAAGAAACAAAACAAAAATCACATATATAAAAAGAAAGACCAAAGATAAATGATTTAATGATACAACTAAAAGAAATTGGGGGGGGACAGACAAATTCCAAAACCACTCGAGAGCAATAAGTAATACAATTCAGAGGAGTTCCAGGTGAGCCTATTCTACAAAGTGAATCCAGGACAGCCAGGACTTTTTTACACAGAGAAACCCTGTCTCAAAAAGCCAAAAAGTCAAAAGAAAAAAAAGGAAACAAAAAACTAACAAATTTAAGAGCTAGAAGATAAAAAATATCGAAAGACCCTTGACATAATTAACTGAATGAAAGGAAAAGAGTAGCCAATTGACAGAACCAGGATTGAACAGGAAAATATTACAACAGAAAAATAAATTCAGAATGTTATAGATAATATTTTTAAAAACTTTTGTACTAAATTATTCTGGAAAACCAAATAGAAATGGGTGAATTCCTAAATTCAATCTAGACCGAAAAGGAGTGAGGACAGTGAACAGATTTCTAACCACTAAAATTAAACCAAGAGAAAGTTAAGGATCCTAAAGAGATCTGTAACAAACTTTGAGACTGAAATAGTAATAAAAGCCTTCCCATTAAGAAAAGTTCAGGTGCCAGGCCACAGAAGAAAACAATGAAGCCAGTCCTGATAGGCTAGGAAAAGATGGTAGGGGAAGAGGACCTCCCCTATCAGTGGACTTGGGAAGGGACATGGGAGGAGAAGAGGGAGGGAGGGTGAGAATGGGAGGGGATAAGGGAGGAGGCTACAGCTGGGATACAAAGTGAATGAATTGCAATTAAAAATAAAAAAGAAAAGAAAAAAAAAAGAAAAGTTAAGGGCCAGATAGATTAGTAGGAGAAATCTACTAGAATTTTACAGATCTATAGACATAAACTATTCAAAGAAAGAAAGAAGGAAAAAAGAAAACAAAGATCCAGAAGGAGCATTCAAAGCCAGCATCACTCTAATTCCAGAACCGGGTAAAGACACAAGAAAAGCAGAAAACGGCAGGCCAATATCCACATGAATATAGATATAATAATGTTCAATGAAATGCTTGCAAATAGAATACAGACATCCATCAAATATATTAAACACCATGACCACATTGGTTTTATCACAGATATTCAGGAACACAAGTCAATGTATCGCAAGTCAATGTATGTCGTGAACCACATAAATATACTTGAAGGCAAAACTACATGATCGTCTTAATAGATGCAGAAAATCCTTTGGAAAAAAAAAATCTAACATTCCTTCATGACAAAAGTCCTAGAGAATATAGGCCTAAATTAGAGAACATACCTCACATAATAAAGCTATATATGAGAAACCTATGGCCAACATCATCCTAAATGGTGACAAAACAATCCCACCGAAGTCGGAAATAAGACAAGAATACTCACCATCCCTATTCCTTCTCAATAATATTCTCACAGCACTAGTTGGAGCAACATGTCAAGAAAAAGAAATTAAAGAAAAACAAATAGGAAAAGGAGTCTAACTACCTCTGTTTGCAAAAAGCATGATATTTATACATTAGATAATATTGTACCAGAAATTCTGGCAGAATTCCAAAAATTCTATTATAGAGCCACAATAAATAAATACAATGTAATGCAGGCATTAAAACAGACCTATAGATCAATGGAGCAAAATACAAGACCCAGCCACAAGCTCCAGTAACTATAACTACTTAGTATTTGACAAAGATGCTGAAAGCATACAGTGAAGAAGAGATAGAATTCTCGATAAATGGCGCTGAGAAAACCAGCTGTTTGCATGCAGAAGAAGGAAACTACACCCATGTCTACCATCTTGCATAAGTGTATCATTTACCCCAAGTGGAACAAAGACCTAAATGTAAAACTTGAAACACCCTAAATGATATAGTCATGGGACAGGACCCCGTTTGCCAACAATTAAGGCCAAAAATTGACAACTAGGACTAGGACTCAAAAAATTAAAAAGCTTCTGGATACAGAAGAAACTATGAATCAAGTGACGAGGAAGTCCACAGGATGGGAGTCTTTGCCAGCATAAGTATGCCAGAGGATTAATATTCAAATCTATATATTTAAAAACTACAAAAGAGTATCTCAAAGAATAATAAACAAACTAATAAACAAAGAAAATCCAACAACCTATTAAAAAAATGTGTCTGGTCCCTGAAGAGAGATTTCAAAGATGGAAAAAAAAATACATGGCTAAGAAATATCTCAAAAATGTTGTCTCTATGGCAGTTAAGTGTCCAAGTGGGTTACATAGTAATGGGAAGAGGGACTGCCTCTGACATAATCTGATTGGCCTGCTCTTTGATCACCTTCCCCTGAGGGGGGAGCAGCCTTACCAGGCCACAGAAGATGAGAATGCAGGCTCTCCTGATGTGATCTGATAGACTAAGATCAGAAGGAAGGAGAAGAGGACCTCCCTTATCAGTGGACTTGGGGAGGGGCATGTGTGAAGAAGGGGGAGGGAGGGTGGTGCCGGAAGGGGAGGATGGAGGGGCTTATGGGGGGGATACAAAGTGAATAAAGTTTAATTAATAAAATAAAATTCAATTTAAAAAATGTTGTCTCTAGTAATTAGGGCCATGCAAATCGAAACAACTTTCTGACTTGCAAAGATCAACAAGAACTACAGACAACAAATGTTACATGTTGGGGATGTCCAAAAATCATCCTCCATTCATTCCTGCTGCAATTGTAAACTCCTACAGTTACTCTAGAAATCAGGGTGGAGAGTTTTGTAAAAGCTAAACACTCATCAATAAAACCCACCCATGCCACTTCTTGGCACATGCCCAAAGGACTTGGTCTTCTACTCCACAGATACTTGATCAGCCATGTTTATTGCTACTCTGTTTATAATAGTCAGGAAATAAAAACAATATAAGTATTTTTCCACTGATGAAGGGATTGCAAAAGTGTACTTATACACCACAAAATACTATTCAGCTGCAAAGAAATAAAAATTACAAAGTTTTCAGATAAATAGATGGCACCCGAAATTATCATATTGATTGCGGAAACCTTTAGAAAGACAAATGTTGTGTGTTTTCTCCTTGGAAAGTCCTAGATCCACACCATCAGCCAAGGGTACATGGCCTGAAGTAGCTACAGAAACCTGGAGAGTAAAAAGACCCTGTTGTGGGGAATGGATGGGTGCGAGTGTAGAGACATGAGAGTGGACATAGCAGCGTCCAAGTGTAAGAAGGGCAATAGTAAGTGCAAGTGTAAGAAGGGCAATAGTAAGTGAGGGATCCCTAAAGATGGAGAAGAGGGAGATGAATGAAGAAGGGGTAAAATAATAGCAGAGATGTCTGAACAGTGAGGATGAAAACAAAGTGAATAAACTGTAATGAGTAAAAATAAAATAAAAATTTTTAAAAAGTGATAATAAATAGACTATTAGCTATCTAGAACACCTGTAATATGCACTAGCTGGCGTATAAATTTTCTTTAACAGCAAGGTTAAAGGAAATTTCTCCATCAGGGATAACAAGGCTCCCTCAATTATCTAAATACCGTCTAAAAAAATCTCCAAGTACAAGCGCAAGAAGCTGTCTTTTGAGTTGTTGGTCAGAGTTTTCCAGGAAACTCCCAAAGTATGGTAGCCTGTTGCTATTGGCTTCTTTTGTTACCCATCTCTCTGTTCCTGGCAGAAGTGGAAAGTAATTTTTTATTGCTGAAGACACTAGATTCTTCAGACACAGGGCTAGAGGCCCCTGAGCTGGAACTGACCTGAAAGCCTCCTACTTAA
>REGO01000013.1:8838420-8888742 GCA_010120015.1 Rhombomys opimus | reverse complement strand
ATTGATTCTTTGTAGTTTCTATTTAAATGACTTCATCCTAAATTTTATTATTTTTTGATATCTTGTTGTCTACTCTTTGGGGACATTATTTCCTCTTTTTTCTTTTGTGCTTTCAGGTGTACCACAAAGTCTCATATTAGTGCTGTGAACATGTCTCTTGACCCACCTGCATTCTGTCCCTTAAACTGGGTGTTGTATTTTCACTTGTATCCAATTCTAAGTTTTAAATTTATTTTCTAATTTCTGTTTTGACCCATTTTTCATCCAGTACTGAGTCATTCAGTTTCTTTAAGTTAAGAAGCTTTCTGTTGTTTCTTTTGTGGCTGATTTGCAGCTTTAATCCATGGTGGTAAAATAGGATATATAATGTTACTTCAATTTTCTTGTCTGACAAGTTTCTGCTTGTGTCAGAGTATATGGTCAATCTTGGAGAAAGTCCTGTGAGGTTCTGAGAGGAATACATACTCTTTTTTGTTTGGCTGAAATGTTCTTCCGTGAATATCAGTTAGGTCCATTTTGTTTACAGCATTGTTAATCTCCAGCATTTCTCTGTTTAGTTTTTGTTTGAATAATCTGTTTATTGGTGAGACTGGGGTATCACTGTGTGAAGGTCATATATGATTTTATCTGTAGTATGTTTCTTTTTTGAACGTTGGTGCCCTTGTGTTCAGGGCACAGCTGTTTAGAAATGGAGTAAATATTTTAGAGCTGACTCCAGAGAGGCCTGGCAGACTTCATGTAAATCAAGAAGGAATGTGTACCTTCAAAGAGCATGCTGTTTGTCCTAGATTACTTCTCTGTTCCTGTGATAAAATACTGTGATTAAAAGCCACTTACTGAAGAAAAGTTTATTTGGCTTATGGTTCCTAAGAGATAGAGTCCATTATGGTGAGAAAGGCATGGCATGATGGTAGAAATGGAAGGCTAGGCAATAACATTTTATCTGGAGAGAGAGAGAGAGAAATAGAGAGAGAGAGAGAGAGAGAGAGAGAGAGAGAGAGAGAGAGAGAGAGAAACTTCCTTTAGCAAGTCTCTGGCTCCTAAAGGTTCCATAACTTCCCCCCAAACTGTCACTAAACAGGGATCAAATCCAAATACATGAGCCCATGGGGAACATTTCTCTTTCAAACCACTGCATGGTCATAAATAGCTTTTCTCTTTTTTCTTGTCAATTTTACAGTACCTAGCTAGTATCATTTGAGAAGAAAGCCTTTTGTGTGTATGGGTGAGGGGGGGAGGGCTGCCTACATCTGACTGGACTGTGGGTATGTCTGTGGGGCACTGTCCTTTTAATTGATGTAGGAGGGCCCACACCATCAATGGGCAGAGCCATCCCTGGACTGTATAAACAACAGTAGCTAAGCTTGAGTCTGGTGGAGGCTCATCAATCAGTTTCCTCCCTGGTTTCTGCTTCAGGCTCCTCCTACTTGAGTTCCTGTTCCTCTTGAGACCTGAAAATATCAGCCAAATAAATACTTTCCTCTGGAATTTGTTTTTGGTCAAAGTGTTTTATCACAGCAGTACATATCAAAGTAGGACAAACAACGTTTCTAGAAATATGTGTCATAAGGTGAGCTGCAGTCATGGAGGTCATTAAACAGTAATGGACAACTATGTGACAGACAGTCTACTGAAGTCTCTACAGAATGGGATAAATGTCTCCTGGACATTCCTAATTATTAGATTTATCTGTGAATATTTTTATTATTTTCTTTGCTAACATGCTCTGTGTCTTAGGATTGATGATTTGAAGATGGAGTTTGGGGATAAAAAGTACTGGGGGCCCCCCATTCCTCCTTTTCGTCCGTGCTCCCTTTCCTGTAATCGTGGTGTCACTGTCAATGTTGATGTTCTGATTCAGACTTCACTGTTCAGTGTTAACGCATCCACATCCTCACACACAAGTGCTACATTTGGCTTCTGAGCAATTATCAAACATACAACGTGTTACTGATAACTGTGGGTGTGATACTGTTGGGAGACTGATAGAATTATTTGTCCTGTCTACCAGAGTGTCATCTCCTTTAACTTGTGACTGCCAGGCTCCTACCTCCTCCCAGACCTTCTAGTAGTTATGCCTCTTCTGTGATTCCAAACTGCACACATGACAGCATACACAATCAGTGTATGTGTCTGTGCCAGGCTTGTGTTTATCATTGCGAGATCCAGGTTTATTGCTACTGCTGTACATGACACAATTTTTAGAAAAAAATTTAAACAGCATGTTATGCACATGTGTGTACACAAGAGCGCGCACACACACACACGCACACACACACACATATACACACACACACACATATACACACACACACACATATGCACACACATATACACACACACACACGCACACACACACATACACACACACACACACACACACACACACACACAAACACTCCAAATTTTCTGAATTCATCCAGGCTGGTTTGTCGTTGTGATAAATGTGTTTCTTTTGGATGTACCTACAAGTAGAATTGCTGGATCTTATGGTCCTATTTTTTATTTTTATGTTTTGGGAAGTCTATACGGTGTTTATTTTAATGGCTGGACTAACTTAAATTCCTTCTAATATTTACACTGACAATTTCTGTGTGTGTGTGTTTTTTTAAATTATCCTTCAAAGAATTATCTATTTGTGCTCTAATTTAAATTTTTCTGATTATTAATAATTTTAGAACATGTTTATATATCTTAGCCACTCATATGTCCTTTAGGGAAATATCTGTAGGGGTTTAAAGTCTGGTTTTTGTGCGTTCTTCATAATGAGTTATTTCGGTCCCTTACTTAGACTGGACACCAGCCTGTCACAGTCCCTGTCCTTCTGCACTGATCCTCGTCAGCCTTTGTGATGAACATCTGTATCATCTGATGAGGTTGCTCACACTAAGGCATATCAGAGCATACCTGTTCCTTCGTACTTAAGGAAAGAATAGTACTTACAGTCTTTAGTCCTAAGCATTCAAACTCCAACATCGCCAACAACTTAGCGGAATGACTGCATGATGCTTTGTAAAATGGGGTTGCACATAGAGTTAAGCTTGGATTAGATGTTTTTAATGTGGTCTGTTGCTCGAATTTGTGAATTTGCATGCTGCCTTTCTTCTGTAATAGGTTGGTTGTTATTGTTATTTTATGGGACTGCATATTATCTCCTGTGGTTATTGGTGAAAGAGAGTTTCAGTGTGATGGCCTAGGATTCTGAGACATTATCTGTAGGGTTTGCCGTGTTTTAATGTTCTTTACAACCGTTATTTCCCTAAATGCCCACATTTGTTTTCCCAAGTTTCTATGCCTGTAACTCAGCAGGGCACTTCACTTCTTGGAGCAGGGGGTCTAGGACGCATCCTAGTATTTCTGCATTTTAAATGTAGGGTTTTAAATGCAAGAGCTGAGCAAAAGATGTGGTTCTTTACTTCCTTGTTAATATACCCACAGTGGCATTTTTAGTACCAATGAGATGAATCCAAGAGAGTATCCAGAAATCTGTTCAAAACAGTTGAGCCCCAAATCCCAGATCTCTAAACTACAATTTTCAATAAACTCAGATTATTTTGAAAAAATATTTCATTTTTTTCAAACTTGATTAGCCCATTTGCTATTTCATATCAATTTGTAGCTTTGCCTTTCTCTGAGGGGATATTTAAGAATCCTCTAATTAACTCCTTTATATCTCTGAGAAAGAAGTAAATATTTTGTGTCTCTTTAAAATATGGGAAAGAACAGGAACATGTCTTTAATACAACAAAATGAATTAGAGAGCCTGACTTAGTTCGTTTAAGTATCAGAGACTCCTGAATACAGTGGGGCCAAAGTCCCAGTCCTACAGCCTATTCAACCAGAAATGCCAACTGCCAGTCACAATATTCTCTAAGTTTTCTCCCATCTTCTCCTCCTGGGGATTTCTTTAAATATCAGAGGGCACAAAGAAGCAGACACAAAATAGACATAAGTGAGCATAACAGAAATTACACTACTGATAGGTAAGAGAGTTCCTGACTTGTATAAGGAAGAACAAAACGAGTTTTAAGTGGCAAATAGTTTAAATATTGAAAAGGGTACTGAGAAAGGGCAGTCCCACCTGAGAATAAAATATACACCAAGGTTTAAGTTGTAAAAATACATGGCATAATTCATTCAGAATGAAGAATGACGCACATGAGGGCATTAAGAGTCTTGGTGGCATATTCTAGTATTGGGATATATACATTTACACACACCTCTGTACACACACACTCACACTAGCCCAATATTTACCAACAGCCTGATATTTGGTCTTGTTTATGGAATGCTGAACCTTTATCAGCTCATTTCTTTCCTAGTGACATCCAGAGGACAATGTGAGAATCTGTCCAGGATACACACTGGCTTCATGATGGACACAGCAGTTTTTTCTCAGTCTAAGAACCTTGCACTAACCTACCAGTTCATTTGAAGCACTGGCTCTCCCTTGGCTGATTCTTCCGAACTGTGCTATGATTCCTCAAACACTCCTTTTGTGAGAAAATGACAAATCTTACCCTGGTTGTTATTGGTGACTAGAGTATTGTGACATTACTTATTTGTGGGTGTGCAGGTTTGGATTCAGACCGCCAGGTGACTTTCAGAAAACAACAATGGGATTCTCTGATATAAAAAAAAGTCTTTATTTGCTGCATATCTTTTGGAAACTTCACAAGTATGTAGTTGGGAATACATTACTTTATGATTTGAGTGTCTTTCTGGAAACCACTGATTTCCCTTCCTTCTCATCTCTTTCTTCTCAGCTGCCTTCATTCCTTGTCTGTGGTCCACCGTGACCTGGAATTCACTACGTAGCCCAGGCTACCCTCAACATTGTCTTCCTCTTGTCTTAACCTGCTTCCTGAGTTATGTTGCTTTGGGGATTACAGCCTTTTGGTCTGCAAGAGCAGAGACATGGTACATACTTAATGCTTTGTCAATAAGCTCTTACATATTCTTGCTTTGGGTCTTTTGCTCAGCTAGTTCTAAAGACCTTTAAAAAACATATGGAAACCATACATGTGTCATAAAATGTATACATCTTTAGCCATCAGGGGCAACGAAAATTTATATTGCTTTCACCTCACTACAATCAGCATGGTCAAGATTTAGAAAAAATATCAACAGATAATAATGCCACTTGGAGGAAAGAGAATATTATTTGCTACTGGGGGGAGGACAAACTGGCACAACTCCTCTGGAAACCAGTGGAGGGGTCCCTACAAACCTGAAAATAGATCCACCACATAATTAAGCTATACAACTCTTGAGCATATACTCAAAATATTTCATATCCTATATATATATATATATATATATATATATATATATATATATATATATACTACAGAGATAATTGCTCATTCTTGTTCATTGCTGCTATATCCATAATAGCAAAGACATGGAAACTGCCTCGCTGCTTATCAGCTGATAAATGGGTAGTGGAAATGTTGCACATTAACACAATGGGATATTGTTCAGCTCTCAAGGAAAACAAAAATTTTAAATTCTCGGTAAATGGATGCAGCTGGAAATGGTCATCCTAAAGTAATAGAGACAGAAAGACAACCACCTTATGTTTTCTCTCATTCTGGAATGTTTGTGTTGAACCTACAGATATATGTACTCCATTTGGAAAACCACAGACATCAAGAAGATGCCCTACAGATAGGCAATCTAATGGCGGCCTTTTATCAACTAAGGTTCCTCTTTCCAAACAACTCTATCTTGTCTCAAGTCATCAACAAACTAACTAGCACTGTGTGAGTGAGTGAGTGTGGCATGTGTGTGAGGGGGTTGTGGTATAGATAGGGATCTATCAAAACCAGTGTTAAATTCTGAATAACAAGTTTCTAAGAAGTAATTATCCTGCACAAACATAACACAATGTTAAAAGTTAAAGTTGAAGATGTGTCCAAAAGCAAAATCACAGCCCAAGCCTAGGTCCTGGGCCAGACCCAAGAACTCTTCAACTTGCTACAGCAATGCCTGCACATCTGTGCTCACTTCTGCCCTAGTCACAACATCCAGGAAACGGAATCAGCCTAGATGTCCATCAGCTGAAAAACAGATAATGAAACTGTGATTCGTCTACACAGACAATTCTATTCAGCACTAAAGACAAATAAAGGTATGAACTTGGCAGGCAAGTGGATGGGGTTAGAAAGCATTATACTTAGTGAGGTGACTCAGAAGACAAATGTTCTCCCATATACATGGCTCATATGCTAGAATTTTTGGATTCCTGTGTGTAGGCTGGAGTCAGGAACCAGGAGAAATGAGAGGTCGGGAGGAAGTGTGAAGAAGGAAGGAGGGTAGTTAGGCACATGTAATATGGAAGTGGTCAGGGATACCGGGAACGGAAAGTTTCCAACAGGGATGGAATAGGGATAGATATGGAGTAAACGGTGGTTCACCAAAACTAAACACACATGAAAAATCCATATAGAAACCACTTCACAGCTAGATAAATGTGTGATTTCAATGGTAACTTCCAAAAGAGTTCACATCATAAGTTCATTTGCTGCTCCCCCCGAGTGATAAGCTTTTAGACCACATTCCAAGTGCCAGGTGTGGGGTACCTTCCTGTGAGCTGTTGGTGATGAGCCCCGAGATGCTCCCATAACACACGAGACACTGATATTGCTCTTGGTTGCTGACCCAATTAGATAGCAAGTGTCTGTTGCTCAAGGCTTCATACTTAACCTGAGCAGTGAGCTTCTTCCCTGGGGTTCAAATGAGATGTAGAGATAATGCCAATTCCTGTCCCGGTGAACTTCGGCAGGGGCAGCTGCAAATGCAAGAATTTTAGCTTAAAATACTTTATACCGATAAAAATGAACAACACATATTACTTAATGATTATTATAAATGACACGTGTTATAAATCCATGTTCATAGGCTTAATCAATTAGCCTAAAGGATGACTTGTTACAACCAGGCACCAAGAGAGGAAAACCACATAAGTGATGGGCCTGCGAAAAAAAGGAAATCCATCTTTACAAGCTGCCAGAGCTCTTTTCCACCTAGCTTTTCTCTACAAGCTTTCGTCTGAAGTGCTTATACCTTCCTGCGGTTCTCAAGTGACAGCATGCACTGTCTTGTTGCAAACAAATAAGTTATGACTAAAGACTTATCTAAAAGATTAGTGTGTTAGATTATGGCAGAAACTTAAATTAAATAAGATACACTATAATTTATTAATCAAATCTTTAATTCATTGTGTCATTGTTCTAGTGGTAATTTTAAATTCAAGAACATAATGTCACTTTTTACATAATCATCTATTATGACACTGATATAAAACAGTAAATGTTATACTGATGAATGTTTCTTGAACGAAAATAGGTAAATGAATGAACAGCAAATGTATGCTGTCTGTTTCTCTTTCTGAAAACCTGGCACGGAAAAAAGGGGTGAAGCAAAGTGGTTGATTCATGGTAGTAGCCGTGGAAAGTGAGCACATTTGAGTCTAGACTTGCAACATATCTTCCCATCAAATTACATTTCCTTTGAATTAATTTTTCATTCCATGACATGTAGTTGGAGAACAGAAAAGCAAATATTGCGAACAAAAAATGAGAAGTACCACCTTCTGTAAAATACATCTGTATCTCATTTAACCAAGCCTTATTAAATGGATTAGACGAAGATTAATATGCATGAAGTTTTAAGGTTGAGGTTCCAAATTACTGCTTTGTGATTTCTGCAAACAATAAAGTACCCATTTGGTAAAAATAAGTAAATAATAAGATGTGAAGTCATTATGATAATGCTTATGTCAAAGTGGCCTAGTTGCTGACAGCAAAACTGTGCTATTTGCAGCTCAAAAAATTGTTGGGTGTCCCAGATCCCATTCCTTTGCTGTAGCATTCATTTGCATCTTCAACCTCAGGTAAATTATAAGGTCTCTGCTGTGGTCTGCCTAATTGGTGTCTAGAACTCAGCTTTCCCCAGTTTTCTCCTGTAGGAACCATGATGAGGAAATGTGCTCAGATTAAAGGACAAAATGCCCAGCTGAAGTTGCAGTCTCCTAGGCTGGGCAGGATGCTAGTGCTTCATTGGCTGGTGATCCACACTTTCGTGGTTAGATTTTAGGAATACTTTCAGGTCCAGTTATACTGCACGTTTAGATGTCAAAAAAACCTTTGATTTATGAGCATTTTTATTTCCATAAAAGTGTAGACAGTTGTATACAAAGGGAAAAAGGCACAGAGGAAATTGAAGGGCTGTCTGGGATGAATTTCCTTTGGTCATTCCCAAATCAACCAGAAGTATCTATGTAATGTTCAAAGTTACTGCAAAGCATATGGGCAAACCAATGTCCAAAGGCAACAACCTTTGAACTAGAACACTTACTTCTCCACAAATTTCAGCAACCGTGGCTGAGGATCACACATCAAGCTGAAATCAGGTGTATATGCTAGAAACAAACGAGTCTTGCTTTTCTGGAATTGGAAGCCACGCCTAGCTAGGAAGCAGAGAAGATAGCTGATTAGGTATAGAGATAGCATAAAAACATGATTGGGAAGGACAAAGTCCCCTGAAAAGCAGAGCAGGCTACTCTTTAGAACACTGCATACAACATGCTGAATTACTTCTAGCTCATGACTAGAAATATGTTTGTTTGTTTGTTTTGTGATGGAAATGGAAAAGGAAGTAGAAGAAGGGACCTTAAAAATGTATGGATTTAGCAACATTTTGGTATGGATTTTGGAAGAAAAATGATTGGTTTGTGGATATGATGGAAGGAAGCCTTACTTTACAAAACTTGAATTTATGTTTAAACCTGGGACAGTGGCTGCTATAGAATATGGTGTCCTATATCAAGCCCTTCACTTTCTTTCCTCCTTGACTAAGAGCTTTTTTCTCTGTTACAAGACAACCCAGAAAGTGAATGGTATCTGCAGCTCTTTCCTCTGAATTGAATATATTTTTCTAGAAGGAAGGGGAGATGTAGGGTGCACTTGACTCAAGAACCTCTGAAGCTCAAAAAGTTAAAAGACTCTCAAGTCTTCTCTCTTGGGTAGTAAAAGCAATGACAACCTGCCACACTTATCTTGCCAAGTTTTATCTTGAGTAGTGTGACTCTTTTATCTTCTCTTGATGACATCATGTTCCTGCAGGGTTCTTAGATTCTGTTCATGAACCTCTCCCCTGCTAGTGTATTCAACGCTTCCCTGCCAGTCAAAGCTAGTCAATGAAGGACTATCCCAAGATCTTCCAAATGCCTCCAACACTGGTAAATCTGTGACACTTCAGATATCAGTCATTTCTTCGTATTTTCAACTCTTGGGTGTCCATCATGAGTGCTAGAAATGAAAGAATGACAAAAGACCAGACCCAGGTTTATCCTTAAGAAATTTGTGGGCTAGAGGGAAAGATAAACATCAATTAAAGAGTCCCAGGAAGGCAATAGTTCAACAGTGATTAAGGAGAGGTACGCAAGGTTCTATAAAAGCAAACTGAACTAGTAGAGAGTGTTCTGTTGATGCAGTAATTGGCTAAGCAGTAGGTTTCCATTAGAAAGAGGAACCTTAGTGAACAGCTGGAGAAAGAGCCTGGAGCTGGAGGGAACATGAAAGGAAAGTAGACATGGAAACACAGAGGTAGTGGGACTGCCAATCAGCAGCAGCTGCCCTGAAGCACTTCCATGAAAGTACAGCAGGCAGAGGTGGTTGAATTGATCCCATGTAGTGGATGAGCCAGGACAGGGCCTGCTGTCAACAGTCCAGTTTGGAGGACTTCTTGTAGCTCAGACTTAGTGTGTTGATAGTAATGGAAATGTCTACCTCAACACACATCACTTAAGTCCACACCATTTTGTAACATCTATTTTTTTTCTTCCCACCCTTTCACCCCTTTCCTCATCCTATTCCCCCCACTTCTTGTCAGAGAAGGGGAGATCTTTAAGGGGTCCCAACCCAAGTATTTTTATGCCTTCAAGAGTCATCATTACATTTCTTTGTTTATCTGGCCACCCGACATTTTATTTTCACTCAAACTATGTTTTAAAGCCCTAAAGTGTGAAAGTCATATTTGGAAATACAGATATGTAAATACTGTTCAGTAAAAGCATAGGTGGATGAATGCAATAAAAAGCAAAAAAGATGCATTAATTTTAAGAGATTTTGGTAAGTAATGATTTAAATTCTCTTTCCAAAATGTCAGCAGTATCATCAAAATTATAAAATCATAATCTGTTACCCACTCTTTAGTTTGGGATGCTCTCAGAGTGACAGTTAGCCTTTAAAAATCAATGTGAGAAGTGTACAAAATTATCATGTGAAGCCTGGCTTTCAAAGAGGATGTTGACTTCCTATAAATCTCTATGGTAACCAACTATGGCATTAATTTTGAAGCAATCAGTTATGGTCAGCCATCCAGTTTGGACTCCAGGCAACTCAAAGATCACAGCATGAAATGAACCTTGCAAGTCCCATAGCCTGAAGTCTAGATTTAACAGATCCCTGGAAGCTGCTCTCGAGTGTTTGGGTGCTGACACTTGTGCTGTAACTGGAGATTCTGTCAGAATTCAGTCCAGCACTTGGTCTGGATGGGGCCAAGGCAGATAATGCTGTCAGCCCATCCTTCATGTCACTTTGAAATAAGCCAGTAATTAAAGGTTAAAGTCTAGTTCTGCTAGAAGGGGTGAAATTAAGGAGGCTTTGAGGGTCTTTGGCATACGTGGATTCAGGCTCCTCTTCTGCATTCATAAGCCTTGTGGAATCCTGAACCTCAAGCAGTCTTCCTCAGCAGTTATGGATGATCTTGAAAAGAGTCACCTGTGTTGAGTAAAATTTCATCCAGAGGAAGTCTTATTCAGCAATCCTGATGGTTTCAGGAGATGTAAAAAGGAGATTTAAGTCGTTCTCTTTGAGACCTAGAAATACTAGCCGGCAAACCTAGATGAAGAACAAATTAAGAAAGGTGTTCAACTGTAGAATGAAAGATGGCAGGAACCCAGAATTGTACTATTTATTTGTGAGATTCAGGTAGTTAAGCATTACGTGAAGGGGTAGATTCTGGGGAGTTGTTTGCTGAACATCCTCCTGAAACACAGAGACTGCAACATACACCCGAGAGCCAAGTCAGATGCCTTCCATACCAACTATAGACACTAACAAGCATGCTCAGTGAGAGCCTGATGTAACTCAGTCAGACAATGGACTTCTCCCTTTCCCAGGAGAGCAGTCCTGGACTGTCCAACGTGGAGCTCAATGGTCTCCAACACTCCCAGGCTGGGAGAAAAATCCATCCCTGCAACAGTCTTGTGAAGTAGAGGTAGCATCTGATGGAAATTATATGTGTCTCAATTATTTACCCATGATAGTTGCCTCTTAGTTAATTCCAGAGTCAGACACAGGCAAAAATATAGACTAATACTTGTTTTTGTTTGTTTGTTTTTTTCTTCCCCAAGCTCAAGAATCTGCAGTTTGAACTGTGTTGAGCCTCTGAGCTAACACTCTACGGTAAACCCAGTTAGTGACTGTGGGTGTGAAGACTTCGGTTTCTCCATAGTGCCCGTGGATCCCTAAGTCGCTAGAAGAGGAGTGAAAGCCATGCTACCTAACAGGCTGGAGACAGTGGCCTGTGACAGTTCCTTCTCCGTATAATGTGTCTTTCCATTTCTTACAAGCACTAACCAGCTCTGTGCTTGAAACAGCCACATTTCTGTTTGTTTCTTGCTTTATCCATAAGCTGACCTGTCTGTCTTAGAAATGTCAGTGGTAAGCCTGGCATAGTGGCACATGCTTGCAATCCCAGCTCTCAGAGAGTCAGAGACAGGCAGATCTCTGTGAATTCAAGGCCAGCCTGGTCTACAAAGGGAGTCTAGGATAACCAAGGCTACAAAGAAACCCTGCCCCTAAAAGTAAAGAAAAAGTCAACAACAATAAAGGTCTTTATCATTCAAGGGTATTATGCTTTTAAAGTTTCTTTGGGTTTGGGTAAAAAATTAGTTTTATTAAAAAGCTAGTTGGTAAAACAAAATTACATGAACATGGGAGGGAGAAGAATGGAGAAAATAAGTTGCAGTGAGGGAGTAGGAGCAAGGAAGCAGGGGTGCGGCTGAGACAGGGTACACAGATGTGAAATTTTCAAAACAAAAAATTAAAATAAGGAATTTAAGATCCATATAAATAATAATTATTTGAGACTTTAGGGAGAAGAAAAGGAGTTGGCCTGTGGCAGATCTCTATTCAAATTGGTTCTAGTCCAGAGTTTATGACAGCACCAGTGCCCTGAAATGTCGCCTTCATTTCGCCCCTTTGAGACTCAGACCCTCCACCATTCCCTGAAATGAGAAGTCATCATTGCAACCATAGCTGGTGACCTGGTAGACCAAAGCAGGAGCAAAGTTTGCCCAGGTCAATCACTTTCTGGCACCAGATCAAACTCTGAGGGACTGGTCCTTTGCAAAGTGCACAGCCCAGGGCTTAATGCCTCTTCCGGTGATGCCAGCTACTGCTGTAAATGTCGAAGGCCAGGTGTGGGCGAACGGGTAAGGAGCAGCCCATAGATACTGTCGGTTACACCTGCATCAAGCTGAACTGTGTGCTGTTGATCAAGACGAACCTGATGAGGCAAGTCGCTGGTAGCACACACGTCTAGCCCGGGCTCTGACACTTGGTGGAACTTCTTAGCTTCAGGAACGTGGGGGTGTGTCAAAACCTTGATAGAATGTCCATAACCCACTAAAGATGTCTGCTGCCCCCGGGAATGTATCTCTGACTTCACTGTGGCTCACTGTTGGCATGCTCAACCCAAAAACGCATAATTATACTCTGCAGTTTTTAATGTTTCAGAATGTACACATGAAACAACAAAAATAAATGCAATATTTGTTTCTTCGGTGGCCTAATCAACACATGTTTATCAGACACTCAGTAACCAGAATGTCTTGTAAAGCTGTCACATTGCCAAATCTTGCAGCAGGTCCCTTGAACTCCATACCACCCAAATGGAACCCCACAGCCTGACTTTTCAGAATAATAAAAAAAATGGTCACAGTAATTATAATACCCTTATACTGTCTCAGCATCCTACACCACTGAGGCTGGGACATGCTTTGAGTGCTTACATCAGAACAGCACTGCCGGAAGAGCAACGACTGACTTTCTAACCTTGCAAGGGAGCAGTTCTCAAAGTCCTGACTCTCCACAGAAGCACATTTGATTTGTAATGATGAGGAGTTGTGCCAGGAGCAAAGAATGAAACTGAAAGAGCATTAAATTAGTTTCAGGCTTTGAAGGAACTTACAAATTGTGTGAAAAGGCAAGGACTGTGTGCAAAACACAATTAAAGAGTAATATAGAAATTCCAACCCAGGGTTAGAGAGAGCACGAATGGATCACAGTTGCCAGAGCTGTTCAGTCTATGCTGCAAAGAAAGAATGCTCCAGTGTCCCTTAGATGCCAGGGGTACACTGGCCAGCATGACATTGAAGCCTGTTATCAAACTATTACAGATTTCCACGTACACTATTAAACAGATATTGACTTTCATGAGGTTATATCAAGATTTATTGGCCCAAGAGGTAAATATTGACTGATAAGATGTTGAGGTCAATAATTACCTCCAGGGACAATAAATCTTTATATTCACAGACACACAAATCCAATAGTCAGTGTGGCTTGTTAGATTAAACACAAATTCCAAGTCATTATATGTATCTGGAAACCCCTGTTCATAACCACGAATTCTGACACTTTATAATTCATCTTAAAACAGCATATTTTCAATCAGGACTGATACAACTCTACAAGAGAAATTTGATTTTATTTTTAATCATAGCCTTCTGGAAAAATCCTTTTGTATATTTCTTCAGCGTGGCTAATTCCCTCCCGGCAGCAAGGACTGTAACTGCCACCTGGAAGGTACTTAATATACATTTTTAAGTGAAATGAATCTCACACAGTGTGGCACTTAAATTCTTAATTAACAATAAATGCTGAATAAAATATGCTACAAAACAATTGTCAAGGTTTTATCTTAATATCATTATTCAATATAGAAATATTTATTCAGAATCACCTATTAGTGTAAAGGGCATGTCAGGGAAAGTATTACTGATGAACTTAAAGAATTGAGATGTTAGTTCTTTCTTCAGATTTACTCAGACTTTTATTTTAATCAGACATTGCATTTTCACTACCCTCAACTTGGATACAGTTGAGACTGTCCAATTGGTTATAAAACCTGAAAATGCATTACATAATGTAATAGGAGGCGCTCTTTTGTTTTTAGGCAATAGGTTATTTTGAGAGAGCATATCTAAATGCCTACTGAGTCTGGGTTGAGACAGTTTTGCCTGATCTCAGGGAACAGAAGACTGAATAGGCCTGGCACTGGGATAGAAGCACAAAAGATGCTGATATACAAATTGGTTCTCTTGCTTTTCCCTGAGGGCGTGCTGTGGGATGTCTTCTGTGGGTGGGTAATCTGGGTTGTCCTCCTGTCTTGACACTGACCTCCCACAGTAGCCATTTACTGTCCTCTACAGCCCCTCCATAGCCCAGAGCTCTCAGTTTACAGAGACTCTGCCCTGCACACAGTCATAGGCAACTGTCACACCTAGGCACTGACCACCGTGTTGTATAGTAAATGGTGTCTCAAAGCCGGTAAAGGAGCATCAAGCTATGCCTACACGCCGTGCTGGCTTTCCTTGCTCAGGCACCGCTACGCTCCTGTCATCCTTCTGCATTCAAATACAGGGTGTAGGTAATGTAGCTTCCTGGAAGGCACATTACCTCCAGTACGAAGGGGGACTACCTTATCACATTTGGAGTCTTTTCCAGTTTATTGAAAGCACACACACAGAGAAGCATTTCATAAGTTCCTTAAATGTCTCATAGGTATTTTTTGCCATCGTGTTTTCAGTACTTACTGAATAGATGTATAAATAACTGGCCTTAGGCAGAATGCCTGTGGGAAGTGATGGGAGAATATCACATCACAATGTGCTTTTGGTTCCTTAAATACGAGCCCAACATTTTTTCTCTCTTTTACTTTTTGTCTGTGTAGAATGCTGCGTGCATGTGTGTTATGTGTGACAGCGTACATGTGTTTGGAGACTGGCATTGGTGACTTCTTCAACCACCCTCTATTAGTCATTGAGTCAGGGCATCTCACTGAATGCGGCCAGTTCTACTAGCTCAGCTAGCTAGGTTGTCTCTGCTACCTATCTCTGACAAAGGATCTGATCATCTTAATTACCGTCCTCATGCTTGCGTGTATACGTGTATGCAGTGGGGAGGCAGAGGGACATTGAGGGGCCTTTGCTTATTTTGTGAGTGTGGTTATGAATGTCCATTTGCATTAAACTGTCGTTTCTTGAAAGACACTGCACAGTTCTCACTAAGTTCTCAAAGAGGTCCGTAACTGATATTTAGAGTCCCCTTTGAAGAGCACTACTTGCCTTCAGCACCATAATGTAATAACTTGGTCCATGAACAAGTCTCTGATGAAATCTATGTAAGAAGACAAGAGTTTTAGAAATCAGTGATGCAGTTTCATTTAGATGCATGTAGATGTTTATAAGCCAAGTATAGACATGAGTCCCCAAACTATAAAAATTAAATCAGTAATTAGAGCATCTCTAATATTATAAACAGACTCTATTTTACAGACGGAGGAGCCGATGCTCACTGAGATGAAGAAACGCGCGTACCTATTCGCTGCAGAGCTGTGGTGGCTGAAGTATTTCAAAGGCAAGCTTGGGTAGCCCAGGGAGGGAAGAACAACTGTGGTCACTGTTTTATATCCGTGTATAATTCGGGTGTTAGCTAGAAGCGAAAAGCAGATTCTTCCTTGTTAGGTCCGAGACCTAAGTGGCCAGAGTCTGGGGGAAGTCAGAGGTGAGGCTAACCGTGCGCCCGAGCCAAGTCCTGCAATGCCTTCCCAGCTCATTTGAAGCAGTTAAATTACAATACAAGGTTTCCTGCTGTACTTTCTTTTCAGCTTTTAAAAACTAATTTCCTCGGTTTGGCACGCAAAATAACGAACTTCATTATGAAATTTTCATCTTCTGCACTTTCTGCCTCTAAAATAATTTTTCCCAAAGTAGCTGAGTGATTTCTCCGGCTGAGAAAGCAAGCCTCCCTCCCCACTCGGTCTCTCCCAGTCCTTTGCCGTGAAGATTCAAGGTCAACATCCCCCTAACCCATCACTGCTTGCGCACTGGTGGCTTCCGACGGCTCAGTGAGCACAGCCTCATCTGCGCGCTCCTCTAGGACTCTCAACAAGCCGGCTCAGTGTGTGCGCGTGCACGTGTGGCCAGAAAACAGAACCAGTCAGGACAACCAGGTTTTTAATATGTTTGTGTGAGTGAGCGCTTTGCCCGAGTGTGTGTCTGTGCACCACGTGTGTGCAGTGCCTCATAGAAGACAGATGAGGGCGCCAGCTCCTCTGTAACTGGAGTTACAGACACTGAGCTGCCACATGGGAGCTGGGAACTGAACCAGCACCCTGTGAGAGAGCAGGCACCACTCTTAGCCACTGAGCCGTCTCTCCAGGCCAAGATGTCAGTGTTTAAAATCCTCCTGTGACTCAGTTTTCTTCATTAAAAAAAGATTTGTGCATTCCTAAGTCCAGGGAAGGCCTTTTCTCCCAATCACATCATCTCTTCCTTAGTTGGCAGATATGGCCATTTCCCATCTTCCACATTCCGCTAAGTCTTAATGTCTCACTGGGCTCATGAGTTTTTATGTTGATCAGAGCAGAGGTTGGTTTTGAGAAGGAATAGTTTAAAAGCAGTTTCATTGTCATCACACCACGTCCAGGACATGATCTACTGTCACCCGTCCTGACCCTGGTGCCTGGCTGACGTCGAGTCAGGCTCTCTAAGGCACTGGGTACCTTCCTCTCTCACATCAACTTGCTGTTCTTTAGAGAAGTTGCCATGTCTAGGGACTTAGGCTCCACTGTTTCCAGGGTCAAGAGTACCCATAAGTACTGTTGATCCGGCTTGATGGTGGGCCATAATCCCAGCACTAGGGGGTGAAGGGAGAAAGCACTCCACATGAACATCACGTGAACTATACAGGAAGCCGTTCAGAAAAGTTAATTTTCTACAGAGTAGGCTTCCGTCTTCTTATCTGTCTATCTACAGCCCAGGCACCCCGGGAGCCGGATGCTCTGGGTGTTCCTTGCTTTATTGCTCTGACAGTCCAGCTTTGATCCCCAAGTGCTGTTTCATTTGACCCTGTGTTCCTTGACGTTCTCACACTGTTGCATTTTTTTTTCCCTTTTTCAGGAATACTTTCTGTGTAACACATTGCTCCAGGCTATCATGTATATTTCCTGCTCCAATATGAGACTTTTGGCTTCCTTCCCATATTTATTTAGATTTATTTTACAATGTGACACCGCACGTGTGTGTGTGTGTGGGTGTGTGGGTGTGTGTGCTTACATTTAAAAACACAGGCTCTGTGGTTTCTCCTAGTACTTTTCGGGTCTCTTTCTACTCTGCATGCTCTGAATTCATGGATGGGTGACCCATCTCCATTAAAGAAGGGCCTGACTGAGTGGTACCCAGGCCTGGTAGGGAGCCCCCTGATTAGCCTGGGAGACCCTTGGACCTACACCATCTTTGTTGAAAGGCTCAGTTTTCATTAGTCAGCCTAGTTCATGTGCCTAGTTCTTTGGAGCCTCCGTTCCTTTCTCCCATGTCCCTGCTCTGGCCCATTCAGGGATATAAAAGAGAATTTTCATCTGTCTTTCTAAAGCACACATATTTTCTTTGATTAAATACTAAAATTTTCCTAATTTGAGCATGCTGTCAATTACTTGGGATTCCTTTATAAAACATTGTTTTGGAATAAGGTAAAGAGTGTGTTCATGGTTTTAAAAAAATGAAACAGGAAAGAAAAGAAGGGAATAAAAAAGAGAGAAACTCATAAAGAAGACCTAAAAAAGAGACTAAGGAAAGGCAAGTTTGCAGACATTGAAGTGGCTTGGATCTGAATTGTCCCCAAGACTCCTGTTTTAACTGTTTGTTCCCCAGGTGGTTGTGATAATCTGGGATGCTAAGGAAACTTTAAAACCCAGGGCTTCATAATGGAGGCAGGTCCCTGGAAGTTCACATGACCCCAGTTCTGGAATTACTGCTTTCTTGTCAGTCCACGAAGTAAGCAGCCTGGGCTACTCATTCCTTCTGCCTTGCATTGAGCTGCTTCACTAAGTTTCCTTGCCTCAGTGGACTGATTCCTTCTGGAATCACTAGCCAAAATAAATATCTCTTCATCTAGTTGCTTTTGTCAGGAACTGCGGTGACAGTGACATGGAAATGATGGCTACCAGGCTGTTTTGAAATAACCTGAAGATCAGATCTTACATGCTACAAGATTCTGCATCCCTCACATTCGACATGATTGGAAGCCAATGTGCAGCTAGGGCGTTTTGTTTTAGAATTCAACTTGGTAGCTAATAATTTTAAGATGAGGAGTTATTAATAACTCTAACGCTATCCTGACAACGTGTGAGACACAGGATTCTCAAGTCAGCTATGAGCAAACATTTCTCATTACTACAGAGCAGCTGTGCCAGCCTGCCATCCCCGCTTTCCTGGTATGTCACGTTTTCATTTGCATTACCTTGGAAATATTCTTATTGAAGGAAGAAATATTATCCTTTATGTCACTTTAATGTTTGTAGCAAGTGTGACTTTTGGTTAAAAAGTTGTTCAACATGATTTTATTACATTATAACATTACTAAATAACATGGAGCTAAAAACACAGCTTTCCTCCAACAGCAAAATCTTGGTACATCTTTTAGTGTCTACTAACTTAGGAAATGAAGAAATCCAACAGATATGGAACATCTAGAATATAAATTGTGAGTTTCATACATGAGTAACCAGATACAGGGTGACTAAGCTACTTGCCAAAAATTATATAGGCAAAAATTATGAAGTGGAAGCCATGCCACAGGGACTAGAACCTTGATTTCCTTTTTTTTTTTTTTTTACCATACACTTTTAATTGTCATTTTATTTACGCCACTAGTTAATGTTAACATTTATTCTTTAGAGGCCAATGAATTCAGAAGTTCTCAGTGTGCAGGAATTTGTGGGTTTTTTCCTTTACTTACGTTATTCACTTTCCATCCCTGTAGTCCCTTCCCTCCTAGTTTCCTCCTCTCGCCCTCCTCCCCTTTTCCTCAGAAAAGAGGAGCTCCCTTTTCCTTCCACCCCAGCTCATCAGGCTGCATCAGGACTGAACCTGTCATCTTCCTCCATGGCCTGTCAAGGCGGTCCTGCCAGGGGGAAGTGACCTAAAAGCTGGCAAGTGAGTCTGTGTCTGATGCAGTTCCCAAGTCTCTTACTAGAGGACCCACTTGAAGCCTAAGCTTTGCAGAAGGCCTAGGTCCAGTCCATGCAGAGTCCATGGTTGATGCTTCAGTCTCAGCAAACCCCTCTGGGCCCTGGTTAGTTGGCTCTGTAGTTTTTCTTGTGGAGCTCCTGTCATTTTGCAGGTCCTTTTCTCTTTCCTCCCACTATTCCCCAAGACTCTGTATAAATCAACCAATGTTTGGCTGTGAGTCTCAGAATCTGTTTTGAGGTGCTGCTGGGTAGAATCTCTCAGAGGACAACTCTGTCAGGCTCCTGTCTGCAAGCTTAGCAGAGTAGGTAGGAGAGGAGGCACAGAGAATTAAGAGGATGGAGATCAGACCTGAGGAGAGCAAGGAAAAGAGGACAGAAGGCCTGTAGAAAAAAGAGAAACTGAGGGTGGGGGGGCATCTCTGTGACAAGCTGGAGATCTAAGTCAGGATAGGCTCCTGGGAGGATATGAGAGGGATTCAAGCAGAGACTCCTAGTAGCATAGGCCATAGAGACTGAAGAGGATACCCTCTAACTAGACCAGTCTTCTAGTAAAGGGCGAGGAGCACCAACCCATCCACAAAAACTTGGATGCAAATTTACGCTGCCTACGAGATGTGCAGGGATAAAGATAGAGCAGAGATTGAGGGAACGCCCAACAGATGCCTGGCCCAACCAGAAACTCGCCTATTGGAGAGAGCCAACCCCAAAACTAAGTACACAGGAATTTGATAACTAGTTTCAGTGGTTGCTTTATCTTACAGTAGGCAAAGAAAGCAAGGTATTTTATGTTCTGGTTTTGTTTTGCTTAATTTTATTTATTTTTTTGTTTTATCTTCATGCATGTCTATGTGCTATGTGCTGCCTGGTACATGTATAAATATGAAAAGGGCATCAGAACTCCTGGAACTAAAGTTATATATGGTTGTGAACCTCTGTGTGGGTGCTGGAAAATGAACCATGGTCCCATGCAAAAGCAGCAAATGCTTGTGACCACTGATCCCTTCCTCCTGGCATATCACTGTTTTTTAAGCAAACTGAATTTTTACTCCTGAACCTTTAAGTGGGATAGTCTGACTAAGCCTCACCATTGTTCTAACTGCCATTCAGTGTCAAAGCATTTCATTTTGGTTTTATTGCACAAAACCAAATCGTCAAAACTGATTTTTCTAGGTGACAAAAACTAAAATTATACTTTTTCTCCCCTTCATATTTTGAAATTTGGTTGTTTAGTTCTATTCATCCAAATTTTTTGTGGTGAAAGAGGAAGAATATGAATTGCTTGGTTGAGAAAAGCAGATGAATTCCCAGAATGTAGTTACCCAGCTTATAGATTCCCAGTGTGTAGATACACAGGGTTAGGGTACCCAATGTGTGGGTACAAGTGTAGATACCCAGTGTGGACTTGCACAGTATGTATACTCCCAGTGTGTATAGGCCCAGTGTGTGTATGCCCAGTGTGTATATTCCCAGTGTGGAGATTCCCAGTGTGGAGATTCCCAGTGTGGAGATTCCCAGTGTGGAGATTCCCAGTATCAATATTTACTTGGAGTTGTTAAAATCAGATGGACAGAGGTGATCCTGGAAGGCCCTTTATCCTCCATATTAAACAACTGATGTGTGCCCTGGTGAATTTTGGTGGGGGTCATGGTAGGGATTGAACCCGTAGCTTCATATCTGCCCAGAATGTTCTTTCATGCTGAGTGACATGTCCACCCTCACACACTGTTCTCCATTGCTTCCATTCATTCAACAAGGGAACTCTGAGTTTTATTTCACAAGAGTTTTCTGGTGTTTGAGGCTCTGTCAGGCTTGGTGACAGCAGAGATAACCACAGCGTATGCCAGGACAAACTTCTGTTACTTGAGACTGGGATTATGGTGTCTGAGCACACTGAAAAAAGTCAACCTGCTCCCGGGGCATGTAGATTAAAAAGTAGAGATTTCCCACAGAACTTGTGAATAAGTCCTTGACACCCAGAGGGACAGGGTAAGAATCAGGCAAGGCCTGCCTCTGTCTGCACAGTCCAGGAGCCTGGGCACTGGAGGCAAAAACGGGCTCTTTCTCAAAGACACAGAGGCAAAGCAAGAATGGAACCTCAGAGAGGACAGCGAACCTGTCCTCCTGTCAACATTGACTTCCCAACTTCCCAGAGCACACTCTCCCCATTATCCTCTTTATTCTGTATTGGTAATGGGGAGTTTAGCACAATAATGGAATCATCTGGTGGCCAGCTCAATTAGATAACATGAGTTACACTAAAGGCAAGTGCCAGACTGTGTTACATATGAGGACGGTACGCCTATGCTTAAATGTTGCCTCCATGAGCAGAGGGATGGGAAAAAGTTATAAATCTGTGAAGAAAAATAATACCACCATGTTCTGAGCCTACTGATGGTGACCTTCCCCAAGCACTCTATGCGTGCTGACTGGTTGTTCCTTAGGTGGACACCAGGCGATGAGGAAGTAGAAGAGGAGACCAGAAATCACAGGCTAAAAGTCTTCTGGAAGTCACACACAGGGGGATTGATGAGAATGAATTCTGCCAGGGTGGACGGCACAGGGTCCTAGCCGCTACTCACAATCCTGCATTCTTCCCCAACGGGAAGCAAAGAGTGGCTGTTTTATGCCCCTCGATTCCTTCACCTTATTTGGTGTTTGGTTTCCACAGTTGGGAAAAATTACTCAGACCTCTGATTTGGATTTATGCCTCGTCACCCTGTATTTGCCTAATGAATGCGAGCCTCTATATTTCTTCTCGTTTGTGGGTCTGTGAACGTCAGCATCATACTTCATATGCGGTTTGACTTTATTTAAATGCCTGACTTGCCATAATTAAGGATACCTATTTGTATAAAACCGCTTCTACTGTAGTCGTAACAATCCAGCTCTGAATCCACACAGAGGCAGCAGGCTTTTATTTATGTCCTCGGTGGGTGCCCAGTTGTGGAGAGTGTGTGTGCACCTAACCCACACTGGCTTGGTCTTCTTTCCCTATGTTTCCCTCTGTATCGTTTTTTTGTGAATGTTTCATTTCTCTTTAATATTTTCTTATTTTTGTTGAAATCCCCAGTGCAGAAACCCACAAACCAAACAAATAAGAACGGAAAACTCAGAGCAGGTCTAATGTCCTTGGAAACAGTCTTTTTTATATTTTACTTCGTGTGTGTGTGCGAGTGTGTGTGTGCCACCATTTGTCATCCCCTGCGCGCAGAGATCAACAGTTTTCCGAAGGCAGATCAATACTCAGTTAGCCCAGACGGGCGCCTAAGCCTCCCTGCCTCTAGCCCTGCCCCCCTTCTCCATACTGAACTTGCCCTCTCTCCTACCTAGCCCCTCCCCGGCAATAATTTTGTCTGAGCAACATCGCAATTTTTCATCCTTTGGTCAAAACTTGTGACAAAAGAGGGAATAATGGTTGCTGACATATGAAATGATAGATTTGACACATGGTGGGCTGAGCTGGGAGCTTTCATGTGCCAACGGGGAGAGACAACTCAGCTAGGCCGCTGATGGCGGGTGGGCTGCAGGCTCTCCACTGCCCCATCCTACACCTCTCTCTCTCCCTCCTCCTCTACTTCTCTTTCTTTCCTTCTCCCTTTTTTTCCCTCTTTCCCTCCCTCCTTTCTGGTTGAAAAACTTGTCTGTGGCTGCGCAGAAAGCAGCAATTCTCTGTTATCTTGCCCCAAATAAACATTTCTCCATCCCGTAAAAATGATCAATCTATGTCCCTTTTCTGTGGCATCACGAGGGCAATCCAGCCTGCTGCTTGAGGAAATATTAACAAATATAGCCAGGGAGAGGGAAACAGATGGGACGAAGAAATAGAAGCAGCAGATTGCTGGACGGTGTTCAATGAGAGGAGTTTTATAACACGGGGGAGAACTGCTCTTTACTGTGTGTGAGCAGCAAGAGCCAAGGAATACCTCGCCCAGCCTCTTGGTCTCCTTACTAAAGACCTCCGTAGAGGGGTACAAAAAGGTCTCTTTCTTGATCACACTGCCGAGAGCCAATTCAGGCATACAAAAGTTTGTGCGTGCCGGGCGAGACAGGAAAGAAGGCGGGCGCGGAGCTGGCTCCTTGGGCAGACGGGGTGACTTGCCTGCCACAGAGGACCCCCGTAAGTCTGTGCACACAAAAGCTTCTTTCAGAACCTAAACTCGCCAAGCAAGAGCACTTTCTGTTCGTTGCTGGACTCCGCGGACGTGTTCACATGGAAAGCCCGGTGCCCTGCGCCGCGCGCCTGTGCTCGGCTTTATCTGTATTCTTGGTATTTGCAAGGGCAGCTGCCACCAGGGTTTCGTCGGTCACCAGGAGCCTGAAAAAAACAGGCTTTTCCCTCAACTCAGTATCTTCTCTTCTTTCCTCAACCAGCTGCATTTTGGGGGAGAGGATACTTGTTTTTATTCCCCATTGTGACATCAACACCGAAGTCAAGTTGCGGCCTCTCCAGGGATACCCAGTGTGCTAACACCAGTATTCTCAGGGGAATGCTACTTCCAAAGCCGTCAAGATAGCTACTTCTCCCTTTGCTTACAGGACAAGTCTCTAAACCTCTCTCCCCAAATTCGCCCTGCTCTTGAAGCGCTTGTCCTTCCCAATAACGTGCCCGCTATATGCACGAGGAATAGCTTTAAATACCACGAAAAGGCATGTTTCTAATTTCCCGGCCAGCCTGCCCTCTTTTTTCTTTGTGTGTATGTGTGTGTTGACAACAAACATTTTTTTTTTTTTTCTAATAAGACGTGATTGGGCATACTCATGGTATCTTCCCCCGCAGCTTCTGCATGTTTGGCGTTTCAGCTGATCCCGTCGGGATGGTGAAATAACCGGAAAACTGTGATAAAGGAGATTAGTAAAGAAAGTCTTTCAAATACAGAGAGCTAAAACTTTGGAAGATTACTTTTTAAACACGTTTTTTGGACTCCAAGATTTATAGTTGCAGAGTGACAACCAAGTTCTCCTTTACTCAGATTTGAGATGTGGCTGTATGAAGCAAAAGAGCAAGGGAAGTGAAATTCCAAAACGAACCAGGCAGAAATCAGTTTTCCACCATGAGGAATATAGGCTAGGTAAAGTTTAGGAAATATTCATTTTTTTTTTCACATGAGCCAGGTTTGACCAGGAGTCTTTGATTGTTGCTGCTTGCTTTTGATCGTTCCTGAGGTTGTGGTTTCAGGTACATTTCCTTAGAAGAGAAACCCCTTAGTGACAGCTGAGAGAGGTTTTGGCATTTTATTTTAATAGCAATTCTAAGTACAGGATCACTGAGATGTGGAATCACTATTGAACACACATCCTGAGGCCATAGGATGATGAAGAGCATTTCACTGGAGTCCATCAAATAAAAATGAATCACATCCTACGGCTCTTGATTTTTGGAAAGTAGTGATAGTGTTCGTGGTGGCCTTGACTTTCACCTGGGCTGCCCTCCACTGGTGAACTGGACTCCTCCTGAGAGGCTAGAGGGACTTGGTGAGGGCTCTGTAGTTCTAAGATACTCCTCTGCCTCACTGGGCTTTTTGTCTGCAGAAATGGGTCTCCTGTAAGGAAATGTATTGACTCCCTTGATAAGGAAGCATTTATTTATGCTATCATTCCTTCTCTAAGGAATCCTATGTATGGATGATTTGGTAAGGACAACCAGGATTCCTCCTGTAGAATACAAAGAGTTAAGTTGCTGTTTCTTGTAAAATTAATCAGATTCAACTTAGCAGGAGTAAATGTCATGTTGGCACCTTTTCCTTCGCACACATTACAGCTTCAAGTCTTTGCTATGAGGAAATAATGAAGTCAAGATATGCGGTGCCATATACCGAGCAGCTATTTGTCAGTCTGCATAAGAAATGAACTGTATCTGCTACTACCAGGGTCAGCAGAGCGGCAAGGAAAGAACACTGCTTTAAGAAATGACACGTCGAAGAAGAAGAAACTTATTTTTTAAAGTACTCTCTAGGTGGAATTCCTTTTGAGGAGTAGAATGTCCCAGATACGTCATGTGATAGCATTTTGTTACATTTCACTGCTGCTGACCAACAGGCATTGGGATTCTCACAGCTCAGTTAGTAAGCCCACTCAAAAAATCAATGCTGAGCACCGGCAAGAGAAGGATCTCGTTTTGTGTCTCCTGATCTTTTGGGGGACCAGGTGGAAGAGCGTCCACAAACCCTACCGCCTGGGGTGAGCCGCTTGATATACCTGAGAGCAAGCTTTTCCCTGAATGAGTTATTCAACTTCATGAGCCAGATTCACCTCAAGGGGAGCCTGATAATTGTAATTCTCTGACATGATTCTGAAACAAATTGAGGAAATTCTATAAAGGGCGTTATACAGGCTGCCTCTTACTGAGCATGGGCAGAATGCCTTCATGAATATTAGTAGATAGTAGAGATTTGTTGTTTAATTTGCAGACGAGAAAAGCAATGACAGAAGGGCTCACTGCATGTTCAAGCCTTCCTTTCTATCTGTATCCCTAGTTTATAAAATATTGAATTCCTTGTTAGTCACTGGAGCTTTCTCTCTCCTTCCAGAGCATCGCTGCGCTTTGAATCACCTCACTGATAGCCCTCCCAGAAAGAGGGTGGATACTCTCAGACACAGACATCCTTTGCTGACCTTTCTCAGTATCGGATAATTTGGGAGTTTCGAACAAAACAAAGGCAACTTTGGAGAGTAAGAATTGATGTTTGAAGTATAACTCCTACAGATGGCTAGACAGATATAGTGGCTCCTATGTTCCATGGTAGACTTTGGACCCCACTGTCCATTTCCTTGGTAATCTCAGATAGGGAAGCATTACAATGTCCCTGTTAAGATTTACAACATTGTTCAGTGTCCAAGTGGGTTACATAGTAATGTGAAGAGGGACTGCCTCTGACATAATCTGACTGGCCTGCTCTTTGATCACCTCCCCCTGGGGGGGAGCAGCCTTACCAGGCCATAGTAGAGGACAATGCAGCCACTTTTGATGTGAACTGATGAACTAAGATCAGAAAGGAGAGGAGAACCTCCCCTATCCGTGGACTTGGGGAGTGGCATGCATGCAGAGGGAGGAAGGAGGGTGGGATTGGGAGGGGAGGAGGGAGGGGCTTATGGGGGTGATGCAGAATGAATAAAGTGTAATTGATGAAAAAATTAAAAAAAAGAAAAAAAAAGATTTACAACATTGTATCAAAATGTGGAGCTCTCAGTGCTGTTGCCGTCATTAAGGGAAAGCATCTTCTCTCTGGTAGAGAATGGAATCTGGGTTTTGCTTCTGGTCCTGGGTTGAGACATGACATTATAAATACTATAATATTACATGTTATCATCTCCTTCCACAAGACTTTGTCCAGCTGGACCTGTCAATCACCTGGCCAAGAGACCACCTCTCGAGAAATCTGGTTCACGTGAACCCATGCTAAGGCAACGGAAGGAACAATTTCTCCCCTTAGTGAGGCAATGCATGCATCTCCCCACATTCCCTCCTCTACAGCCACCTGTAGAGCTGACTCACAGCATTTCTGAGCCTGCATGCTTTTAGAGTTCTAATTCAAAATGTGTAATGTTTCCTTTTTCTTTCTAGCTTTCTTTTGGATATCTAAGGCCTAACCGAGCTTTCTGTGACACTCAAGGCATCCCCACTCTTTCCCCGAAACCTGCCTCTCTTTTCACAGTGCAGCTGCTTGCTGATGGTCATTGCTAACATGCTGGCTTTCTAGGACTAACTGAAAGGACATGGCTTCTTCCACATCTTCATCCCCCACTCCTCACTGCTTTTGAGATCCACAGCTTCCCTGCCCTGTTTATTGTCTCTCAGACATTAATAAGACTGTCTTCTAGCTTTCTTCCCAAGGCCACTTCTAAGTTGTTTTATTACTAGGACCAAGGCAAAGGGAGCCCAGTTTCCCTAGTCACAAAACTACCTCAACCCAGACTTGCATTGCCAACACTGTGTGCTCAGGGTTTGGCACAGGCCTCACAGAGCTGTGACTTATACATGCTGAGCATCACCACTCTAAGTTGGAAAACTAATATGCTTCAAGAGTACATAGTTATGGTCCCTTTACCACAATCAAGGCTCCCAATGTCCCCAGTTACCCAGAAACCTTCATTTGGACTCCTTAGCAGTTGCCCCCTCTTTTTCTGTCTCTTGCTGACATAAGTTAGATAGCCAGATTCCCTCTCACTACAGGTTTTCTCCCTTAGAGTTTCCTGAGAGGTTATGTGGTGTTTTGCACCTTTTTGGTTCATTCAGAATAATGCTGTTGAATTTTAACTATATTGTTGAATACCACCAGTTCTCTCCTTTCCATTGCTGGGTAGTATTCCATCCTACACGGTCCCCTGATTTGTCTTATTACCCTCCAGTGAAAATTTGGGCTATTTCAATGTTTTGTAATTAGAAGAAAACTGCATTTTTCTAATGGTCTTTTATTATTATTATTATTATTATTATTATTATTATTATTATTGTTACTGAGGAGGGGAACCTAGAAGAGGAATGTTGAGCCCCGTAGCACCTATGTGAGCATCTTTAAGGAACTGTCTCCTCTTGAAGTGGCAGACCCCTTCGTATTCCCACCAGCGAAGCGTGGCTGAAGGGCATTAAACAATGAAAACTTGAGCTCACCTATTGTTACTGATCGCTGCTTCAAGGGCTCCCATGGACAGCAGGCCCTTTACAACAGCAGGCTCCTTTTCAACATTCGTAACCAGCTTGGACATGAGGCAGGTGGAGACAACTGGAACAATCCAGACATGTGAGCATTTCTGGGATTTTGTGAGAAGAAATCAGGGTCAACTTCAATAAATTAAAGGCAAAACTAAATAAATAAAACACCTATGTGTTCAGTCCTGGCAAATCCAACTTGGTTTCCAAAAGAATGAGAAGAGAGTGCAAATGAGGGCAGCCTGTTATATGGATAATGTCTTACATGTGATGGGCAGAATTCATCTGAGGACCTCACAAATGTCAGCTCCCAAAACCAACATGAGGAATGGAATGAAAGAGGTTGTCTTTTTAGCTAGCACACTGGTGAAAGTGCTGTCTGGCAACAAAGCCAACTGTGCAGCAAGGCCAGGAGTTTCCTTTCAGGAAAATGTTCAGATTTGTTTCCCATTTGCTAAGATGTTTTTCCTCTCTCTCCTTTTTTTTTTCTTTGAAAAAAATCTATTTCTTATTTATTACAATTTATTCACTTCATATCCCAGATGTAGCCCCCTCCCTCATCTCCTCCCAATCCAGCCTTCCCTCCTCTTCTCCTCCAATGCCCCGTCTGCAATCCACTGATAGGGGAGGTCTCCCCCCCCCTTCCTTCTGACTCTAGCCTATCAGGTCTTATCAGGACTGGCTGCATTGTCTTCCTCTGTGGCCTGGTAAGGTTGACCACTCCCCCTTAGGAGGAAGGTGATCAAAGAGCCAGCCACTGAGCTCATGTGAGAGACAGTCCCTGTTCCCTTTACTAGGGAACCCACTTAGAGACTGAGATGCCACGGGCTACATCTGGGCAAGGGTTCTAGGTTATCTCCATGCATGGTTCTTGATTGGAGTATCTGTCTGAGAAAAGACTCCTGTGCCCAGATTTTGTAGTTCTGTGTTTAGTCCTCTACAGACTGGGAAAGGATCTTCACCAACCCTTTATCTGACAGAGGGCTAATATCCAGAATATATAAAGAACTCAAGAAGTTAAACCACATCAAAGCAAGTAATCCAATTAAAAAATGGGTACAGAGCTAAACAGAGAATTCTCAATAGAGGAATATAGAATGACAGAGAAACACTTAAAGAAATGCTCAACATCCTTAGCCATCAGGGAAATGCAAATCAAAATGACCCTGAGATTTCACCTTACACCTATCAGAATGGCTAAGATCAAAAACCCAAGTGACAACACATGCTGGAGAGGATGTGGAGAAAGGGGAACCCTCCTCCATTGCTGGTGGGAATGTAAACTTGCACAACCACTTTGGAAATCAATCTGGCGCTTTCTAAGACAATTAAGAATAGTGCTACCTCAAGATCCAGCTATACCACTCCTAGGCATATATCCAAAAATGCTCAAGTATATATCAAGGACATTTACTCAACCATGTTCATATCAGCTTTATTTGTAATAGCCAGAATCTGAAAAACAAACAAACAAACAAACAAAAACAGATGTCCCTCAGTTGAGAAATGAATACAGAAAGTGTGGTACATTTACAAATGGAATACTGCTCAGCAATTAAAAACAAGGAAATCATGAAATTTGCAGGCAAATGGTGGGAATTAGAAAAAATCATCCCGAGTAAGGTATCCCAGAAGCAGAAAGACACACATGGTATATACTCACTCATAAGGGATATTAGACAGGTAATATAGGATAAACATATTAAAGTCTGTACACCTAAAAAAGAAAGCTAAGCAAGAAGGAGGACCCTGGTTAAGATGCTCAAGCCTCACTCACACAGGCAAATGGCATGGACATTGAAAGAGGGAGAAAACAGGGAACAGGACAGGAACCTACCACAGAGGACTTCTGAAAGACTCTACCCAGCAGGGTATTAAAGCAGATACTGAGACTCATAGTCAAACTCTGGGCAGAGTGCAGGGAATCTTATGAAAGAAGGGGGAGACAGAAAGTTCCTTTCTCTTCTTATCTCAGCCAACCAGTGGCTCTGAGCTTTTCCCAGAGAGCTCTGCACCCCTAGTTACCTGCTGCTTTGTCACAAGGGCCTCGTCCTCATCACACTGGGGCTTCTGCAGCAAATCTGGAGGAT
Organism: Rhombomys opimus; assembly: GCA_010120015.1. NCBI lineage: Eukaryota > Metazoa > Chordata > Mammalia > Rodentia > Muridae > Rhombomys > Rhombomys opimus. The sequence goes on along the minus strand of REGO01000013.1, from coordinate 8,858,679 downwards.
GCCATTGGCTTTGGAGCCGAAACAAAATCAAAGTGAATTTTGTTCCAGAGATAGGCATCTGTGGGAATTGACAGTAAATTGTCTGTAACCTTAGGGAACTATATGGTGGAATTTGAAATTTGCCTTAGTTTAACCAATAAAAAAAGGCATTATTCAGGGATCACTTCAGATTGCTGAGCTTTCATAACAGGACAGACACTTACACATTTGCTATGTAGATCCTGAATCAGCTGTTAAGGTACCTGCTCTTCAAAGTTTGCTAATATGAACACTAAAACTGTAAAGGAAGGGATCACTTCAGCTTAAATAGCTTAAAATTGATATTCTCTAAGGTTTTCTAACAGTTTATACATATATATATATATATATACACACACACACATATATATATACACACATATATATACATAAAAATAACATATATATATGCACATACTTATGTATACATATATATGCAAGAGACACTTTTTCTCAGCATGGATATCAGCCTGGCCTGGAATTCATGTTTTTTTCTGCTCTAGCCTCCTGTGTGCATCCATCACTGTGCTCCAATGGACACTGTTTCTTCACTCTTGCCTTTGAAGGAAAGTTTAGACTTAAGGAGAAGTAGGAGAGATCGTAGCGTTACCCAGTATCCCCTCCCACCACCGTCCCTACAGCAAGCTTCTTGTAAAGTGTACAGTTGGGTTTATCTTGTTCCAATGACTAAAAGCAGGGAACTGACACTGGGGACACACTACTGAAGAAAGATCCTGGGGTGCTGAGATGGCTCAATAGGTTGAGTTGCTTGCAGCCAAGACTCAGAACCTGAGCGCAGTCCCTGGAAACACATGGTGGAAGGGGAGGACTGACATTCTCTGGCTTTCCTCTGGCCTCCCTCCACATGGGCTGTGGTACCCACGCCTGGCACTTATGTACATGCAGACAATCAAATGAACATATGTAATAAGTTATTAAATAAAGACTTTACTGGAGCAGCCCCAGGGTTTTCTATTAATGATCTCCTCTTCTGTCCTTCCTTTGTCTTCTGACTATGTTTAGTGAGCACTTGGTCATTTGATCTTTTTTTATTTGTCCTTCAGTTAGGGTCATCCAGTGTTCTTTCCATTGGACATATGCCATGCACCTTTGCCAGGAGTCCAGTGGACCATTCTGCTCTCTCCAGGGTGCACTGTATCTCCTGGATCACAAGGTTGATTTTCTGACTACTGCTCAAACTGACGCTGTGTACTTGACAAAGGCCAAGGCTGCGCAGACTCTCCAACTGGAATGTAGCAGCAATCTGTGTTGCAGAGAAAAATCTTGGGATGGATACGAAGACTATGCAAGTCTTGATTTTACTCGGATAGAAAACTATGCAAATCCTGATTTTCCTCAACTATGAGGCAATTTATAAAAATTGATCATTTGCCAGGCAACAAAGTACCAAAACTGTATGAATTAGAAGTTATAATTATCGTATTCTTTTAGAAAAACCCCAATAATATAATCATAGTCACTTCACATTGAAATTTATAGAAATAACGCTCTAATTATTGTAGGGCAAACAAGTAATCATCTTATAATTCCAGATTATTTTTAAAATAATAGGACTGCATATGATGCATCTCCAAAATTAATTATGGAAATTGCCAAACTTAGAGGGAAATTCATGTCTTTAAAATTCCATTAATTAATTCAAGGGCGATTATTCTTTTTCTTTGCTACCATATTCTCGTTTCTACATTAACAGTGACTAACACACATCATCTGCTCTATATTGATAATTAAAAAAAATAATCTTTCATTCCAAGTTTCATGGGAAACCATTAAGTCATTCTGGGGCAGGAAAAAAAAAAACACAAGTGAAACAAGTAATGAAGGTAGAAAATAGAATGGAGTGAAGATGATGAGCAGCTGTGAATGCCAAGCTCCATCAACTTGGAAATACAGAAACACAAATGTCAGTGTGAGTCAGAAAGTCTCTGACATCACCCAAATTTACATGCACCGTGGAGAAAAGGACAAGGGAAAAGAGCTATAAAGAATGCACACAGGAAATTCGTAAAAGATTATGTAAGAATAACTGGCAAGCAGGTTGCCTTTTGTTAGTAGCTAACAAGATATTTAAGTGGTCGATGCTCTTCCCACAAAAGCATTAGGAGGACTGAAGACGCTCTTTACCTCAGGGTGTGTTGGGAACATAACACCATATGTAGATACTGTAAGAAGTTCAGGAATTTTGAAGAATTTTATTCTCACTGTTAGACCAAAGGTCCTCTACAATACATATTTGGACCATCGACAAGTAATCTGAAATTTTACATAAGCCTATAATCACTTATAGATTTACATGATAGAATTCACCAGGCAGACAATAAATAGTTTCTAATAGTGGGGAAAAAATAGAAACAGCCTAAAAATCCAATACTTAGACAACCAATTGATTAAAAGTAAAACATTCCTAAAGTAGAATATTTTGTATATGTATTTATCCCAGAATATTAGTGATATCATAGATGAGCATTAGTGATAAAAATTCCAAGTATTTTAGATTATGAAAGTATTTTTTAGGTACCACATTCAATATAGTTTTATTACAGTCATTCCAATGCTAGTGAACATTTAGAAATGTGAAGCAGGGTAATGGATAAGTTTTCCTCTAAGCTTCTCTCCTCTTCCTATCTAGTTCTGTTCAAACACGTGTGCATGTTTACATATGTGTGTATTTCACTCTTCTGTTCAGGTGGTATAAAACTTGCTGTACTTCTAAATTCTAGTGATAAGTTTAATTTCCTCTGCCCTTTTAATGATATCACTTCATCTTTCTCATGAAGTTTTTATTTTCACCCCCTAAAGAGAGGTGCTTTCAGAGATTCATTTTTAATTTTTAATGCAGGTTTTGAAAATGTGGCTTTCTTATTACGATTTGTTATGCATCCTTACATATGCTCCCTCTACTAATGGTTTCTCTGGTTTAGACTTTTCAGTGATTAACTATAAAGTAGCGAGATTGGGTGGTTACCATTCTCCACTGCAGACTAGCATGAAGATTGAGAATCTCTTCCTCTCTGCTAGAAAGAGAATGGGAACCACAAGTTTTCCACAGGCCAGCCCAGTGGTTCTGAATGGCCATTGGCCATATTGAGTCACCTTGTAGAATTTTGCTTCTGGTCAGGCATTACTTCATATGTGTTGGAGTCATTTGCTTTCCTGGGACCTCTTCTACTGGCAGGTAAACCCTCCCTACTTTCAATTCTTGTCTACATGGGCTCCCTGTCCATAGCTACCAAACACACCCCACTCACTTAACAAGACAGAGAATGGCACTTTTCCCATTTGAAAGACTGTTGGGTTGGTTTTGTGTGTAAAAGATGTTGGGGCCCATCTTGCAGTAGTTCTTTCTGTCTTTCCACCATGTAGGTCCTGGAGAAGGAACTCAGGAGGTAGTCTTTGTGGCAAGCACACTGAACACTGAACCACCTCACCAGGGCTTGTTTAAAAGATTTTTCTTGTCATTTTTTCCTATCAAGGCATGGATTATGGACTCCTAATTCAGTCCTGTTATTCCTGGAAGCAGCCTTATCTGGGAAGGTTCCATTCATTTTGCTCACTAATGACCATCTCAATCCAGACAGGGGTGCTGAAAGGAACATTTCCTAAAGTTTTCAGGACACTGGAGGGTTGACAGCCCCAGGCAGAAGACAGAAAAATGCTTTGTAATAAATAGTTTTCTACATGAGCTGCTGCTGAGAGCATAAAAAAGTAGCCATGCCCCAACATAGCCACGATAAAACTTGACAATAAACAACAGGTGAGCAGTGGGGCAGTGCACGTCTGCAATCTCAGCACTCGGGAGGCAGAGGCAGGCAGATCTCTGAGTTTGAGGCTAGCCTGGTCTACAAAGCAAGCCCAGTACAGCCAAGGTTACACAGAGAAACCCTGTCTTGAGAAGAAGATGATGAAGGAGGAGGAGGAAGAGGCTGCTAGCCCTAGAGTCCCTTCCCAAAGCCCAAAGGGAGGGAGGAACTAACTGGCAGCTCTGCTTAGATGGCAGGAGTCTGGCCTTTGTGCTCCCATTACATTCTAGTAACTATTTATTTCTTTTAAAATTTTTGTGCATTTTAATTAAAATAGAATTATATCACTTTTTCCTTCCCTTTCCTACCTCCAGTTCCTTCCAGGTACCCTTCCTCCAACCTCTTCCATATTCCACCCACTCTTAAATAAATGGCCTCTTTTTTTTATTACATTTTATTAAATCTGTATCCCAGCCGTGCCCCGAACCCTCATTCCCTTCCATTCCCTCCCTCCCTCCCTCATCACTACTGTGCCCCTTTCCAAGTCCACTGATAGGGGGGGACCTCCCCCCATTCATCTGATCCTGTTTTATCAGGTATCTTCATTGAGTTCCTGTTAGAAATAGTCCTTGTTCCCCTCACTTTGGGAAACCAATTGGTTACTGAGCTACCACAGGCTACATCTGAGCAGAGGTTCTAGGTTATATCCATACATGGTCCTTGGTTGAATGTCAGTTTCAGAAAAGACCCTGTGCCCAGATATATTTGGTCTTTGTGGAGCTCCTATCCTTTCCCCATCAGACTAACTCCCCTTCTTCCTTATGATTCCCTGTACTCTGCCAAAGGTTTGGTCATGAGTCTTTGCTTTGAAAACACTGCTAGTTAGAGGCTTTCAGATGCGCTCAGTAGACCCCTGTCATGCGTTCAATGCACATCCCATCTGTCTTTCTAAACGAGGATTGATCCTCTTACCCCATGTCCGCTCTCTTGATTATCTTTTTTAGGTGTATAGATTTCATTATGTTTATCATATCTTATAGGTCTATATAAGTGAGTATATACCGTGTTTGTCTTTCTCCTTCTGGGATATTTCACTCAGAATGATGTTTTCTAAATCCCACCATTTGCCTGCAAATTTCATGATTTCCTCCTTTTTGATTGCTGAGTAGTATTCCATTGTGTAGAAATACCATAATTTCTGTACCCATTCTTCCGTTGATGGACATCTGGGTTGTTTCCAGGTTCTGGCTATTACAAATAAAGCTGCTATAAACATGGTTGAACAAGTATCCCTTTTGTGTACTTGAGCAAGCTTTGGGTATATACCTAGCAGTGGTATAGCTGGGTCTTGAGGAAGCACTATTCCTAATTGTCTTAGAAAGCGCCAGATAGCTTTCCAGAGTGGTTGTACCAGTTTACATTCCCACCAGCAGTGGAGGAGGGTTCCCCTTTCTCCACAACCTCTCCAGCATGTGTTGTCACTTGAGTTTTTCATCTTGGCCATTCTGATGGGTGTAAGGTGGTATCTCAGGGTTGTTTTGATTTGCATTTCCCTGATGGCTAATGAGGATGAGCATTTCTTTAAGTGTTTCTCTGCCATTCGATATTCTTCTGTCGAGAATTCTCTGTTTAGCTCTGTTCCCCATTTTTTAATTGGATTACTTGGTTTGCTGCTTTTCAGCTTCTTTAGTTCTTTGTATATACTGGATATTAGTCCTCTGTCAGATAAAGGGTTAGTGAAAATTCTTTCCCAGTCTGTAGGAATATGTTTTGTTTTGATGATGGTGTCCTTTGCTTTACAGAAGCTTTTCAGTTTCATGAGGTCCCATTTATTGATTGTTGCTCTTAGAGTCTGTGCTGTTGGTGTTCTGTTCAGGAAGTTGTCTCCTGTGAAATGGCCTCTTTTTCTTGAATTGTCATTGTTGCATGCATATATGCGTGCATGAATATATATGCATATATGTGTATATATATGTGTGTGTATGTGTATGTGTGTGTATGTATATATGCAGCCTGATGAGTTTGTTGAGTGTGTTTTTATTTTTGTTTTCATATGGTTGCAGAAAGGATCACCTTATATTGGATACCCATCAGAAAGGCTGAATCTCCCTCTCCTCACATTTATTATTTGCCTGTAGTTTTTTGGAGTAAAGCCAAATGAAAATTTCTCCATTCTGCATTTATATCTACTGATATTGCCATTGTTCCTGTCCTGTTTGTGCAGCCACTGTCTCGAAATAGACTATTTCTGGTTCTTAGGTTGATGGTTTTTGGAGCTGATGGGACTTTTAAAAGGTAGTGATTAGCGATAATTCTCCTGGGGCCCTGGTTGGCTGTGAAGAGAGGGCTACTATGAAAGGACGGGTCTGATCCCTCTTCCATTTCATTGCTTTATGCTTTGTATGTGACTTCTTTCTCTCACATGTGCTCCTTTCTTGAGCCCATTGGCTGTGACACAACTCAGCCAAAGAACCCTCACCAGAGTTGGTGCCATATTGTTTGAATTTTGCTCTCTAAAAATATGAGCTAAACAACCCTATTTTTCATATGCATTCCTGGCCTCAGATACTGCATGGAAAACAGATTAGACACAGTATTCTTTAAAAGTTTACTGGTGGTAGAGGAATTCAGATGTAACTTCACAGAAGCAAGCTAAAGATATGTATTTTTTTCCCAAAAGATATTAAAAGATATGCTAAGACATGTTAAGGTAGACCATAGCATTCTTATGAGATTACATGTTCAAATACACCTTGAAGCCTGCTAGACAGGCTTCTCCCCTGTGATGCAGGTTTTGCAGCACAGAAGAGGGAAGCTCAGGTGTTCTGAGGTGAGGAAGGGAAGAAAGGAAGAAGAGAGGATGGGAGGAAGGAAGGAAAGAAGGGAGAAATAAAATAGAGGAAAAAGGAAAGGGAGGAAGGGAAGATGGAAAGAAAGGGAAGAAGGAGAGGAAGGGACAAATGAAAGAAGGGAAGGAAGGAAGGGATGAAAGGGATGGAAGGGTGAAAGGAAAAAAGGAAGAAAGGAAGGGAGGGAGAGAGGGAGGAAAGGGGAGGGAGAAAGAGGATCTGGCCTTTTGGTACACTGGTGACCAAGCTTGTTGTTACTAATTCAAGGCTCACTTAATAATTCATACTTTTTTTAGCCCATCAGTTCTGTTCATCTACGGAACCCTGACTAATATGATGTCTTAGCCACGCTTCTGCTAGATCTCTGCCTGCAAGGTTCTGGATCTATACCAATACAAACAAATGACTTTGAGCCTTTACTGGGCTCCACATCTAACGGGGTGATGCCAGCATAGCCACCGATGACACATGAGCATATCTGCTGATTCAGACTTCTCTGAATAATGAAAAAGCTGTGCTGTGCAGCTGGCATGAAACTGCTTACAACACATGGGATTTTCCTCCGGAATTCCCATGAAGTTAGATAGCCCTGCTAAATAATAAAGCAGATTTGCCCACAACTAATCTTTATGCTGTTCTTACTCTATTCCTGCCTTCTACTACGTTCACCCAGTGGCAACTACTCCAGGGTCTAGGTGTCTTTATAGATGTTTGTGATTGCAGTTGTTGAAACCTACATCCCTGGGATGTAATTAGGTCATGAGGATGGACAGCCAAGAAATTACATTGGTGCCTTTGTAAATGGCTCCTGATAGAGAGCTTTTATGTTTTCTACCATAGTGAGGAGATGGATATAATGCCCTACCAAACACCCCATCTACCTTGATCATCCACTCCGAGCTTCCAGATCTGTGAGACATGAGTATCTACTGTGTATAAGCCACCTTATACACTGAGACACTCGGTGATCCCCAGCCCAAGGCTTCTTTCCCATGAGAACAAGTTTGCAGCCTGGCCTGTTTCTGTCATTGTAGGCAGAGTGCAGGGAAACTCAGTTGTTCAGGATCTCCTTTACTTAGAGCTGACTCTTCGAAGCCACTGAACATCTGCATGATTACACACACTGATAAGCTGAGAGATGGAAACATGGAAGGCTCTCTCCTCTTGCAATTTTCTGGAGGAAAAAACATTCCTGCCTTTAATCAGAGATGACATTAAAAGTATTCAACAACCCATTATGACCAGGTCCCCAACTATTAGGAATGATATGAGCTGCTGGGCTTCAGCAGGTCCTGGAGGAAGCAGGCTGGACTAGTGTCAGTGGAGCCAGAGCTAGGAGTCTGGAGGCCTTGGGCCATCGGGGCCATTGGGGCTATGGTGCTCCAAACCTGAGCTTCAGCACTTACTATCGGCCTGGTTGCACTGGTTTATGCCAGCTGAATATAAGAAATGTCTGTGTGGTGAATAAATCATTTGGCATCTTTACTTGATTAGAAAGTACATGGCAGGTTATTGGGACTTCAGTGATGGGGGTTCCAGGGAAGTTAGGAAGGGAAGAAAGGGGAGGTGTGGAGGCTGTCTTAGGAATCACTTCAGACTTGATGCCTTATCTGCAGTTCTCTCCACTGTCTGTCAACACAGCTGCACCACAGAGAACACCATCATCAGCTTCGTCCCTATGACTGACTTGGCCTTTTCAGTGTTGGTTTATAGTATTTCTCAGTAGCTTAAGGTACAAGGATGCATGAATGTGTTCTCACAGCACTCTATCAAGCCCCATTTGCTTTGATCTGAGATCACCTATTTATTTGTGCCAAGCAGAGAACACAGAAGGTAGTGTGCTTGCCTTCTGGGTGCTGCAGATGCCCCCATGCCTGTATGGATGCTGATCTACAGGTCAGTACAGGGATGCTCTGTGGACAGAACCAGCCACACCTGTCCTAATGGCCATTCCATGTGTATTTGTTATCAAACGCCCGAGAAACGGAGGTCTCTGCAGTGATGTGGTAAGGAGAAACATTAGCCTCTTTTGCTTTGTGATTGCAGGTTATTGACTCTTCTCCACAGTTTAGGGGAGACAGGTTGAGTGTGTGCCCCCTGAGGTATCTTTCTGATCCCTCTGAAATTTCTAAGGATGCAGCAACATCAGCGGTAGCAACTAATAAAACTTTTCCCTAGGGGGACATTTCTCAGTGTGTCCTATACTTTTCATAACATACCTTTTGCTGGTCCTACAATTATGTGTGAACATATAGAAGATGATTTTCTGGAGGCAGTCTCAAGAGATATTTCTCACCTAGGCGTGTTTCCTAAATATCCACTTTGGAGATGTGGTTGTTTTGTTTCAGTCCATTTCTTGGTTTCTTGGGTTATCACTGGAGTGGCTTAGCATTAATCAACCCATCTAACCTGGAAGTTTTTCTTTATTCTCTCAACACTTACTGCGTGCTTGGGTCGTCTGACCTAGTGGAGGGTGGAAGGGAGAACAAACGGATGGCAGGAGTGATCTCACAAGGCTTGCCATGGGATAGTTTTGTCTCCTACAAAGTTTTAAACAGGACTTTCAGACTCAGTGGGAAAAAAAGATTAAAATACCTTTTCTTTTGATTTGAGGAAACAGAGATTTTTTCCCTTTTGTCTTTGTGTAGACTTTTCATTTGTAATGTCAGCTTGCCTCTAGCAAATTATGTCTATAGGATGTTTTCCAAACGAAACTGTTCTAGAGGGAATATAAAATGCCTTTAACTAAACAGGACATCTAAACTGGATTGCTTGAGAAAATTCAGAGAGACATAAAAGCAATAAAAATTATCATGACGTATTAAGTAAAAGGCCCTTGGATGTAGTGGGTGCTGAAATTAAAGAAACACTGTCCACCTAAATATTCTCTGACCAACTGAAAATATGTTTACGGGGGAGAGTGCCAACTGCTGACAATGTCACATTAGCAGGAAGCATTTGGAAGGTTGACCCACATGCCCGTATTTAAAAAGGTTTACAGAGCTTTTCAGTTATTGTATGAAACAATTCCTTTAATCAAATAAAAGTTGGAGTTTCCGTTCCTTTATGATAAGGACAAACCCACAAAACCCTGCAAATCTATGTATTCTTTCTAGATATAATCCCAATTTGATGAGAAATTATAATACACTACCTGGTTTTTATGAGTGTAAAGCATATGGTTTAGGTCCTTTGGCTGCCTATACATGCAAGGTTCCCCCAGGAGTAGGGATACATGTTGTTAATACAAACACAAATTTCTGCGACAATAGATACCTTCTAGAGACTAAATATTGGAGGTAATCTTTGTCCCCACTCCTCTGAGCTGCTTTCTATATGGCCTAAATTTTGTTTGTTTGTTTGTTTGTTTATAAAATTTGACACCTTTGATAACAGCAGAGCACCATACTGGACTTGGTGTACAATGAACTCTTTTATGTGATTTTCATTCAATTCCATGTTGAACCGTAGTAGAAACTTTCATCAAGATAACCTTTAGAGCACTGATCACTGTGTCATTTTAAATATTGCTGATTAGTTTTATCAGTGTAAGAATGTTTAATCTGTAATCCCTCAGAAAACAAAACAACTCCCCCAGATAAAACCTGGCATGTGCTTAGAACACGTGAATGTGGGCCTAGTTCCCTCAGCAATAATGAGGTGCTCGTGGCCACTAAGGTAAGTCCAAGCAGGTCCTGGCCCCTGAAGGGTGTTGCGCACAATCATTTGTGCCTACGTGTGGTGATGAGCTGTTCACTTTGTTTAAAGTATGAAGAAGAGGACTCTATCCTCAAAGACAACTTCAGAGGGACTAGTGCGATATCTGGGTTTGAGAGAGAAAGCGTAGGCAGGCGTGAAGGCCGGCAGATCTGGGAGTCCTCGATGGAGGGTCTTCTCCAAGGTGAGAACAGTTCCCATCTTCTGAAGCTGCCTGTCACTTCAGAAACCTGCACTCTGTCTAGACAAGCATTTCACACTGACTTCGCAGGTACTTAGATAAAAATAAAACCTCCCATGCCCGTGGTCTTAGGAGTTTACCGACTTTTCTTTTAGATTTTCAGAAAAACCTCCTCAATCCCATGATGGCTCTACCTATTGTACTCTTAGGTTTGTGTAGACCGTGTCTCACTGGTGACCCGTCAGCATCTCCTAATGGAGAGCAGAACCGTATTGTTCCAACCAGCAATTCTGCAAAGTTCCTCCTTTGCATCTCTTTTAAAAATTGTGTTCAGAGAATATTTCTACCACCCTGAGGGGCTAGTGACTCCACTTTGAAAGTTTCTGCTTTCATTATGGGGTAGAAAACTCATGGTGAACTTTTCATTATCATTTTCTAGTAAGCTCTCAATGTGCTTTGAGTCAGGCTGAAAGACAGGCATTAAGGATGTTTCTACATCCACACTTTGATGAAGGCCTGTAGGGGTTCATGATGTGTGGCTCTCTGGCCGTCGGTGTTCCATTACTCTTAGTAAATACCTCAAACCAAACTGAAACAGAGAAGGTTTATTTAGTCCATGATCAGGTGTGGCCTTGTTGCTTTTGGCTCTGTGGTATGGGCCTACAATGGCAGGATTACCTGTGGTGAGCAAAGCTGCTCATCTTAAAGTGGTCAGGAAGCATAAGACAGGAAAATGAATTGTAAAGCTTCCACTATGCCCTGCAACCTAGAACCACCAGTAGGTCTCAGCTTTTAAAGCTTCTACATTTTTGTCGATACTAAAAGCTGGAGGCCAAGTCTTTAAGATATGGCCATTTGGGAAACCTTGCAGATCTGAACAGTAGAAGCAGACATTCAGGCATGTATCACATTTACTTTTGGCAATCTGGGAAAAACTGCAGCTTTCCGTGGTAGCAGAACAAATGATCACTCTTCACAGACCCTAAGTACTGTAGATATCAACTGTAGGTTCATTTATTAATTAGTCTCATGCATTTGTGAACATCACTAGTACAGAGAACATATCTGTATTGTTCATGGAAATTCTGAAGGCCCAGTGCAGTATGTGGGCAAAGAGCTGGAGGTTAATTCTCATTAAATTTAAGAATGGAGGCCAATTGTAATGATCCACATATTTTAACCCAGCTACTCAGAGTGTGAGGCATCAGAACCTTGATTTCAAGGTCAGGTTGGACAACAACTGAGACTTTGTCTCAAAACAAAAAATAAAATAAAAGGACTGTGGATGCATCTCATTACTTTTCTTTGGTATGACAAAACATTGCCAACAGTGTAACTTATAAAAGAAAGTATTTAATTAGCCTCACAGCTTCAGAGGGTGAATTCTTGATGGGAGAGCAAAGGCATGGTAGAAGGAAAAACTGAGCCTCCGTAGTCCTAATTCTCAAGCAGGAGGCCGTGAACATTCTGGGAACAGCATAAGTCTTCTGAAATCTCAAAGTCCATCCCCCCAGTGGCCTACCTACTCCAACAAGGCCACACCTCCTAATCCTTCCCAAACAGTTCCACCAACTGGGGACCAAGTATTCAAACATATAAACCTATGGGACCCATTCTCCCAAAAAGTAACACTGGATAGAACTTTGTTTGTGAGTCCTTTCCTAGTGTAAGCAAAGGTCTCCTAGGTTCAGTCTTCAGAAAAAACAAACAATCAAAAAACAAAATATGAACAAACAAAAAACTTTAGTAGGCAAAATTGCAAATAATTAAGTGCTCTATATCTTGTTGTCGTATTTATTTGTGTATATTAAACTATGTCTTTTGTTCTTCATTTGATCAGTTAAAGAGTTTACCTTTTCTGTTTAAGCTCAAGAATATATAAATGCCACATTTCATAATACAATGAAAGTACTTGTGAAAAACCACTTGGAAAATGTAACCTATGTTGCCAGAAATAAAAAAAAGCTCACTGGTCTTATGGGGGTAAAAAATCAACACCTCACTTTTTTTCTTCCTGATAAAGAATAAGCCCCTTGTAATTTAATGTATCTTCACACTCTGAAGTCCAAAGGCCCATTAGCAAATGTTTACCGAGAGAAAAGCTCCTGATTCCCTTAGAGAAAGCTAAGTGAAAAATTAATCTTTAAATCTGCTAACCAACTTTATTCCCACAGTCTTTCAAATACGGAAAACACTTTCAAAATTAAGCAAAATAATAAGAAAGTTAACTGTTTACACTATATTTTCTGCATTATTTACATCTTGTGGATTAGACTTATCTACACTTCCAGCTTCTGATTATTTAATGGTGTTCTCAACACAAGCTTGCAAACTAGATGTTTATAGTACAAAACCTGTTTTCCTGTAGAAACATAATTGTTAAAGGTGATCCGTTTCTCCAGGTTACTTTCTCCAAATCACCAGTGCTTGCTTTAGCTTCTGCTCTGGAGAGTGCTGCAGAGCCTGAGAGGTCGGCAGGTCTGAAGTCCCCTGAACACGAATGGCAGGGAGCAAGCGACGTACGTGTTTTACTGCTGGGCCTCGCAGCCCTTTCATGTGGTCGGTTTCATCTCTCTTTTATAAGTGAGATGCTTCCTTCTGCAGAAACTGAAGAGGACAAGTGTGTAACAGCTGAATTTTGACCCAGGACTATTTGAGTCCAAAGCTCAACTATTTCTCTTATATTTCCCTGCCTGTACAAATTTGAGCAAGCCAAATGTGAGGTTAGTGCGTGAAAATGGAACTTCTCATCACTGTGGAAATGAGCAGTGGTTTGATTCTTGAGGTAAAGTATAGGATACACTAGGTTGGACTTGGAAGTGCTTTGCAAATTTGTAAGTCTAAGAAAAGAGGACCAAACCAAAGTCTTAGAGATCCAAACACCTTGTTCTACTTAAAGACAATAGAATAAAGAAATGAACCAAGAGAGAGAAAACTACAGAGAGAGAGAAAGAGAGACAGATGGACAGACAGAGAGACCAAGATCAGAAAGACACAGGGATAGTAAGAAGGGAGGATGAAAAGCACTTCTGAAGCATCCCTTCCCTTAATTATTTCCCTAGACCACTTAACTCTCCCATGCCAATAATAAAACAGCACAAACATATAGTATTTTGGAAGCTAAAGATGTTATTAAGTGTTCATCTTCTCATCAATTATCCTATAAGATATTTTCAGAAAAATACTATCAACATAAAATAAGCTGGTTTTGGATAAGGGAATGTCTAGTGCATTAGGAAGGGCAAAGCATAACTTCAATATGTGATCAGCTTTCATGAGTGGATCTTAGAAATAAAGACTCTGAAGTGAGACCATCTGTAGCATGAACCCCGAGACTTCAAAATTAAAACAGAAAACACAAATCACACTTTTGGTAACCTTGAAGCTCAATAGCCCCTATTAAGTAAAGCAAGGGTACAACATGGAAGTGTTTTTGTAATTACGGTTATGATTATTACTCATCTTTTATTGCATCCCTACTATGGGATAAGCACGTTACAAGGGCCTTATGAAGAACCTGAGTTAACTCTTACATGCCAGTGTCTTATGTAACAAGTGAAAAAATAGGCTCAAAGTACGCACAAGGCTGAGGAGCCACTGTTGGTAGAACAGGAGTCAGAGAAAATGTCTCAAATTTGTTGTTTGTTTCCTTTCACAATGTTGTTGTTTAACAGAAATACAGAATTTCTATGATAAGGAGGGAAAAAAAGGCATGCTGCAACAAAAATTCCTAAGCAACAGGCAACTCCTAGCTGTAAATTTCAGCTGTGTTGTCTGGTGTTTAGATACTTCTTTGAGGTAAATTTGCTTTTTCCATTGATCAAATTTCATTACTGAACATTTAATAATGAAATTATGTATCAGGAAAAGTGACTTTTCAATGGAATAATCCCCACTTTCAACCTAACAGTCCGTGCACTAAACCTAAATCAACCAGAGAAAACAGAATATGACCACAATGTCGCATTCCTCTCACTTTGTTCATTAGCTCAACAGAGGGACCCTTGGACCTGTCTGCCTGTGACCATGGAGTGGCTGAGGCAGAAGCGACACTAGAGTGAAGGCTTAAAGGACCTATAGATACTGGCAACTGGGTGGCATTTTAGTCTGAAGGACTGAAGAGCCGCAGATAAAGGAGACTGCTAGGCTCGCTGGCTTGATTTAGTATCACATAGAGGCAGGAGAGAATTGGTCATAATGTTGAAAGACTGACTTCATTTGAAGAATAAAATGTTGAGAATGCAGGTCTGTGAATTAATAACTTATGTGGTATCAAAAACATAGCCACAAAAGCTGATTCACCAGAAAAAAAACATGCTTATTCAATAATCATAAACATTTATTTATGGCTTATAATATTTCTATATGGCACTAGTCTTCAGAAATACTAATTTCTTTGGCTTGCCAAAGCCCCCTCATAAAACAAGTCCAAAATAAGAAAAAAAATGAATAAATAAGACAAAGTTTGCTAGGGGACAAAATGAGATGCCAAGAGGTTAAGCAGGTGAACAGATGGTTAACCCTGAAGCTGGAATTTGAGCCCAGGCTCCTAGCATGAGCTCATCATCATGTTAGAAGCTCATGGTCAGATACAGTGACTGCCTAGAAGCTCTTTTCTCAAGATGCTGTGGGTTTTGTTTTCTTTGTGATTTTGACTTGTCTAATAGTTCTGGATGGGTTTCCCTTATGTTTTTCTGATATATTTCTACACACTCTGACTTGGCTCTGCTTTTATTTATCTGTCTATAACAGATAGATTCATTTGCTGTGCAGATGACTGAGCTGAGTAATTTTATTTTTGATGTGACTCTTATGATTTGCAAGGTTCTTCTCTTTTCCTGTTGATGACTTTATTTCTTGTATCTATGTTAACTTACTGGGTTGGGAAAATATTTATCACTATTTTTAGATGGTGTTTTCATTCTCTGTAACGGATCTTTTGCTTCTTGGCTTTGATGCTGTATGATATCTGCACACATGTTTTGTGTGTTCTTGCAAACTGACAGAGGCATTGAAAAAATGCCAATGAGTAGTGGTTACTTTTTTTTTTATTATTTTTACCAAGTGAGACAGAGGAGAAGAAAAATCTAAAAGTGAAGGGAAGAGTTTTGAATATGAATGGCAGTGATAGAAACGTTGAAGGGACCACATCGGGGATGATTGCAAGGAAAGAGCCTTTGCCTTCTCAAGTGTTATAGTGTATCAGATTGCATATCATAGAGCACAACATAACAACAAAATAACATATAAAATTAACTTCATAATATAAATAACCTCCTAACCTAACATAACTTACATTATAACGTCACGATATAACACACCACAGCACAAATGCTATCACAACATAACATACACATCGACATAACATACAGAACACAACACAAGAATACAAATGCTTGGTGTGTGGTTTCTGAGGAAGGTCTGATCAACATTCGGATGGAACAGGATGAGCAGAAAAGAGTCTAGCAGGAAAATCAGGTCAGACCTAAGAGCTAGCAGAGTGAGATCAGGCAGAGCACAGCAGTTCTAAAAGTGACCTATAAGCGCACACACACTCCTTTGGGATCCACTTTCACTACAGGGACAACGTGAGCCAGGAAAATGGGCTGATCTCTTCCAGCTCGGAGATTTTTTTTTTTTAACTTAAAAGGAAAATGACACCATCTACATTTTCTGCTAGGATGTACTAAATTGGAAATTCAGTGCTCAAGGCTGTCTGGTTGTGCTCACGTACTAAGCCTGTATGAGAATAAATCCCCAGTAAAAATCTGTGTCACAGTGATGTATGTGCTTAAATACTGATGCACACACACACACACACACACACACACACACACACACACACACGCACACACGAGTATAACTGTGCAGTGACCATTGGAAGCTCTTCCAAGAAGACAAAATTTTGAGGGAGTGAGGAAAGAGTTGAAGCATTTTAGGAGATAGAAAAGCCAAAATTTGGGGAGTAGTAAGGAGTACAAGAACTGAGAGTTTCACTCATAGCATCGGCGAGTAGATTTAATGTGAGGGAAGGAGTGGCAGGAAATGGCTTCTGGAAAAGTGGGTGTTCATGTCCTGAGATGACCCTCTGTAATGAGCAACACTGGGGATGGCCAAGTGTCACCAGTCTTAGAGAGTTGAAGCCACTGGGGAGAAAAGAGGACACTGTTGTACAGTTCATCCATTGTGGGAATGTGGAGGAAGACGGTAGAGGCAGCCCTTTTGGTTGCATAAGCTTTCAAAGACTATTTCAATGAGAAATTAGGCACAAAAGAGAAGATGCTGGACTGAGCATAAAGAGTAAAACAAGGGACATGCACAGAGGGTTAGGGTCACTGGACTTCTGAAGGAAAGCCACATGATGTGCCCTGTCCTGTTGCTCATGTCAGGTGAATGTTACAACAAATTCTCCACAAGAGACACTGACGTGGAAGCCAGGCTATGAGCACCAGAAAGTAGACAAATGATTTACTTAAATATCATCTAATTTGTTTTCAAGTTGACAGACTTTCAATGGAGAAACTTTTTAATAAAGAAAACACTGTTATCAAACTAATAGCATGATCCGACATAAAGTTTAAACGGCGTGCATGTTTGTAAACTCTTGTAATTTCTACCACACTCCTGTAATTAAAGTAATCTCTGTATACTTCCTTCTAGCCCTTTTTTCATATGCTGTCAAATTTTTTACATAATTGCAACCACAATATACAGATGATTTACATCCTGCTTTTTAATTTAGTTCAAGGAAAGTGTAGCTAGTTATTTGAGAGGAAAGTGATAATAAATACTGGGCATAAATATTCAATTGTAAGTACAGGAAGGCTTGGAACATCCATCCTCACATGCAGAAGGGGACCCTCATGCCATGGTGTAGCAGCATTTCCCAGTGTGGCCAGCAGACCAGGAAGCTCCCATCCCATAGGACTAAATAAATATTAGAGCTCAAGGCCTCTGCAGAATTGTAATATTTTCCTAAGCTTTGCTTCATGTTGCATCTTGATGGTTTCTGTTAAATCGCTTTTATTGCCTTACTATAAATATCTGCTTTGGAGTGCAGTATTATTCTTATTATTAATTCATATTTATTACCTTGCCATATGCAAAATATCCTTACCACCATTTGAAAATCTGTCATTTGATCCTTGCCTTGGGGACAAAATATACATTAGATGAATAGCCTGCAAGGAAACGGTGCTACCTTCCCAGAGTGTGTGTGGGTTTCAGGCCGGAGTGGCTCGGCAAAGACAGTCTGTCGGTGTGATGTCTGAAAACCATGGAGGCTTCTACTCGGAATAAATTTTGCCTATGATTCATGAGTCTTGTGCAGTTTATAACTGCTTTCCCCGAGGCATCCCTTCACAAGTTTTACCATTTCCATAATACCCCTAAATTTTAAAAGCGTAGGATCTGCAGCTAGAGGCAGCTGCAGAACAAGAAAAACGCAGACAGACTCACTTTCTGCTCTCCAGTCAGTTTTTTTCTATTAACTTGTCTGCAAAAATACCGCCCCCCCCACCAGGCAAGTGTTCTGAGAAGTAGCCCAGATGAAGAGAAAGTGGGCATTCATTTAGTAGATTTATTTTTACTTTATTTTTTTACTTTCAAAAGTAATATTCAAAACTATAAAATTATTTTAAAAATAAACCTTAGCAGTTCAACAGTAGTGATAACATTGACTTTTGGGAAGTTAAGATGGATGGCAGAAAACCATGTGGCCAGATGCAAGAAAATAAATCTGTGCTGCTGATCAAAGACTGCATGGCTCTCGTCAGTAAATATGGACCTGATCCATAGCCACATTTTCTGCCTAGTCAACTACATAGCATCTGTACTTAGTCAGAGACATAAAATGAGTGGCCAGAGCCCCAGAACTACACAGCATCTCAGCTAGACAAATTCTCATCATTTCCCTCAGGCAGGTGTCTCAAAGCACATTTGTATGTTTTCTTCAGTGCTTCAAATAATTTAAGTGTAGAACAATGTGTGACTTGATTTGAAGCTGGTTCCTGAAATATCTTTATGAATTTTAGTAGCCTGAGTCCCTGGGATACATGTATACAATCTTTATTTTTTAACAAAGAAGAGGAGGCTAGTCAATAATACTAACAGTTCAAATATTAACAAATAATTTGCACTAGTTACTATAATGATAGATTTGCTAAGGTCTTTTATTTAGTGCTTTAAAATGATGCTGGTTTGTAATGATCAATGGTTGTTACTCTTATCACTCTTTCTTGCATATAAATAATAAACTAGGCATCTAAACAGGTAGTCAGTGAAAAGGGTAATAATTCAAACTAAAATGTCAGTTTCTGCAGATCAAGGCAATATTTCTCAGTTATCACAAGCATTTAAAAAGGTACTAACCAGAGTGGGTAAACGGTAACTTAGCTCGGTTCTATAGTGACACAGCTTTTTCTTTAACAAAGGCTTCCTTAGAAAAGACTACAAACTAGAGAGCAATGAACTCCAGGAAGACGAGGGGAGCCACAGAATGTGGCTCTGTGAATTATAAAGCACACTCTAGCCTTTGACAAGGTGTTTACCCTCCCGACGTGGAATGACACATTCAGTCTTAGTCACTGGAAAGATTCAAGGGCAACGTGGAATGATACATTCAGTCTTAGTCACTGGAAAGATTCAAGGGCAAGCTTACTAAAACTCACAATAGCTGGAAAGTTAAGGAAGGGAAGAATGCCAGAAGGACAAAAGATAAAGTACCTAAAATTTGAGATGTAAATCTCCCTCAATCCCTTTGCTGATCCTTTACCCACACAGGCAAGGGGAAGGCTGAACCAATGCAGCCAAGGGTGACTGAAGGCTTCAGCTCATACCTACTACCAGGTTTAAGACACAATGTGTTAACAACCTGCTGGACATTTAGTACTCTGTAAGAACACAGCAGAGTCTAAAATCTCTAGAGCTTTACATTCAAAGTGTTCTGGATATAATTAAAAATTTACTCAACTTTCAAGTAACGAGAAAGACGCAGTGAAAACAAAACAACAACAAATATAGCTGCTAATGAAGATAGATCCTGAGATAAGACAGATGTTGAGTATCAGATCTTTCAATATCAATCACGATTAAAAATGTATGTGCAATTGTCTAAAAAGTAGAAAAATTTGAGGACTTAATTAGAAAAAGATTTGGAGATCTGAGAGGTTTAATACGCAATATCTGAAATTTTAAATTTTTAAATTTTTAATTGACTGAAGATTGAAAGAATGTCACTGGAATAGATGAATACAAATGACAAAACAAACACAAGAAAAAAATAAGAGCAAACAGAGAACAGGAGCTCAGGCCCTGGAAAACAATATCAAAATAGCTAATAGAGTTAATTCCAGAACAGAGAGATAAAGAAAACAAAGAAGAAAAATTTTCAAATAGGGAGTTTCTAAATGCTATCTAAACTTATTGCAGATAACAGCTCCAGAGAGTGAAAAAAATTCACCCAAGTCCAAAAAGAATAAATGCAAAGTAGAAAATATTGAATAAACCACAGTAAAACTCCAAATTGGATACAAGAAAGTTTATATTAAAAGTTTATGTATAAAGTACACATATATATTATTACACACACACACACACACACACATATATATATATATATATATATATATATATATATATATATATTATCACAGACGTGGAATGCAGAAGTGTGACAGATAAGCTTGGAGTGCTAGTGGAGGAAACTCCCAGCAGCGTGGACTCCTACCTCAAG
>REGO01000013.1:8802839-8838279 GCA_010120015.1 Rhombomys opimus | reverse complement strand
TGGTTTTGTCAGAAGACACAATCTAAAGAAAATCTTTCTGGGAGTTATTCAGTTAGAAGATATTACATAAAATCTGAGTTTTTAAAGCAAACAAAGAAACAAAAAGCAGAGATAATTGGATAAACATAAATTTTACTTCTAAAATCTAAATATTAGAATCAAATATTTAATACTGTATTATAAGAGGTGCATGGAGATTATCACGTGTACAGTTCATGATGTTCATTTGAAAAAGAAAAGGCTGGAGGAACAAAAGCTAAAATACATGCTGCTTTGTGCTTTCTTCCCATGTGAGATGCTGGAACACCATTCACTTTGGAAGACTGAGGCGTAAGCCAGAAAGTCAACTCTAAGACCTCGAGTGTGACACAATGTCTCTATTGCTCCTTAAAGGGTATCCTCTAACAAGAAGTGAAGAGATCTCTCTAAAAGGTATTGAACAGATCGAAAGGATATATATTTTTAAAAGTTTAATGGAAATAAGAAATAATGGAAAACAAGCGAGAACTGAAACGGTATTCAGAGAAATTAAAATTGTACACCTGTATCCCGCTAGTCAGATAATTATATTTCATGTAAATGGCCTATTTTGTCTTTAGAAGGCAAATATTATTAATATGAACTTACAAAAGCAGACTAACTATGTAGTCCATTTAGAGAGAAATGCTTGAAGTATTAAAACACAAATTAGACAGGGACTATTTGTATTCACCATCATTAGTTTCAAATAAAAGCCAGAAGAATGACGTTCTATGTTGCATCAAATGAGTCTTTAGATAAATGACACTATTCAATGTAGTTAAAAGTTGATAAATTGGAAGTTTTAGATCTAAATATGTTTATGAAAAATTTGTTCACATTTTGTACATTTGAACATTTTTATATTATGTTAAAAGTAATTTTATCTAAAAATATCTAAGTATCTAAAA
The DNA here is from genome assembly GCA_010120015.1 of Rhombomys opimus. Lineage (NCBI taxonomy): Eukaryota > Metazoa > Chordata > Mammalia > Rodentia > Muridae > Rhombomys > Rhombomys opimus. The sequence goes on along the minus strand of REGO01000013.1, from coordinate 8,837,350 downwards.
CTTGCAACTTTGAGAATGAAAAAGGATTTTTAAAAGGAAAAAAATAACAAGACAGGCAACAAGGAGAACATTAAAAATGAATGAAATTGTTGGTGTTCTGTTCAGGAAGTTGTCTCTTGTACCAATGAGTTCTAGGGTCTTCGCCACTTTTTCTTCTAACTGATTTAATGTGTCTGGTTTTATGTTGAGGTCTTGATCCACCTGGACTTTAGTTTTGTGCAGGGTGATAAGTATGGATCTATTTGCATTTTTCTACATGTAGACATCCAGTTATAATAGTACCATTTGTTGAAAATGCTATCCTCTTTCTACTGTATGGTTTTGGCATATTTGTCAAAGATCAGGTGTCCATAAGTGTGTGGGTTTATTTCTGGGTCTTCTGTTTGGTTCCATTGATCCACCAATCAGTTTCTATGCCAATACCATGCAGTTTTTATTACTGTTGCTCTATAGTACAGCTTAAGATCAGGGATGGAGAAATGGGAACTCATGAAACTGAAAGCGTCTGTAAAGCAAAGGACACCGTCATCAAAACAAAACGAATGCCTACAGATTGGGAAAGAATCTTCACCAACCCTCTATCTGACAGAGGGCTATTATCCAGTATTATATAAAGAACTAAAAAAGCTGAAAAGCAACAAATCAAGTAATCCAACTAAAAAATGGGGAACAGAGTTAAACAGAGAATTCTCAATAGAGGAATATCGAATGGGAGAGAAACACTTAAAGAAATGCTCAATCTCATTAGCCATCAGGGAAATGCAAATCAAAACAACCCTGAGATTTCACCTTACACCCATCAGAATGGCCAAGATGAAAAACTCAAGTGCCAACACATCCTGGAGAGGTTATGGAGAAAGGAGAACCCTCCTCCACTGCTGGTGGGAATGTAAACTTGTACAGCCACTCTGGAAATCAATCTGGTGCTTTCTCGGACAACTAGGAATAGCACTTCCTCAAGATCCAGCCATACCACTCCTAGGCATATATCATCCGAAAGAAGCTCAAGTATACAATAAGGACATTTTCTCAACCATGTTTGTAGCAGCTTTATTTGTAATAGCCAGAAGCTGGAAACAACCCAGATGCCCCTCAACTGCAGAATGGATACAGAAATTGTGGTACATCTACACAATGGAATATTACTCAGCAATGAAAAATAAGGAAATCATGAAATTTGCAGGTAAATGGTGGGAACTAGAAAGGATCATCCTGAGTGAGCTATCCCAGAAGCAGGAAGACACACACGGTATATACTCATTCATATAGACATATAATATAGGATAAACCTACTAAAATCTGCACACCTAAAGAAACTAATCAAGAGGGAGGATCATGACTAAAATGCTCAATCCCCATTCCTAAAGGCAAAGAGGATGGACATGAGAAGAAGAAGAAAACAGGAAACAAGTTAGGAGCCTCCCACAGAGGGCCTCTGAAAGGCTCTGCCCTGCAGAATATCAAAGCAGACGCTGAGACTTATGGCCAACCTTTGGGCAGAGTGCATGGAATCTTATGAAAGAAGTGGGAAATAGTAAGATCTGGAGAGGACAAGAACTCCACAAGAAGAGCAACTGAACCAGAAAATTTGAACACAGGGGTCTTTCCAGTGTCTCATACTCCACCCCAAGTACCATGAATGGAGATAACCTAGAACCCCTGCACAGATGTAGCCCATGGCAGTTCAGTGTCCATGTGGCTTCCGTAGTAATGGGAAGAGGGAGTGCCTCTGACATGAACTGATTGGCCTGCTCTTTGATCACCTCCCCCTGTGGGGGGAGCAGCCTTACCAGGCCACAGAGGAAGACAATTTAGCCACACCGGATGAGATCTGATAGACTAAGATCAGAAGGAAGGAGAGGGGGACCTCCCCTATCAGTGGACTTGGGGAAGGGCAGGCTTGAAGAAGGGGGAGGGAGGCCGGGATTGGGAGGGAAAGAGGGAAAGGTTTATGGGGGGATACAAAGTGAATAAAGTGTGAGTAATAGAAGTTAAAAAATGAATAAAATTGATCTTAGTGGCTAAATGGTTAGACGGCTCCAATGATAGGAAGAGGCTAAGACTCCACTGTGTCATTGACTTTTTCTTGTTCAGATATCACTTACCAAAAACATAACAAAATAAAACACATAAGGCTTATACCTGTAAGAATAAATAGACCGTGTGAATAACCTTTAATTGGTTAATTAAACACAGTCAAGCTGTGTTTATGGTTGCTATAGGTTTCATAAGTGTTAGTGTTCGTTATCCCGAAAATTACATTGTTAAATTTTACTCCCTTTTCTGCTACCAAACCTGTATATGTGATATTGAAGCTTCCACTCATAATGGTGCATGCACTTCTGCAAGTGCAGTCTGACAGGATTCTACCGGGAGCTGGACAGTCTACTCGGCTACTGCAGAGAGAAGGAAGTCCAAAAAAAAAACAAAAAAAACACTGCCTCAAAACCTTTGCTTTTCTACTGTTCTGAGCTCTGCATGATCTAATTACTACATAAGCCAACACCTCAAAATTAGAAGACAGAATCCAAATATGCTACAGGATGTATAGCCTTCCAGAGACTGGAATACCTCAACCTATTATTTCTAGGTCCATTCTTTTACCAATGAACCCCACTTCTCTTTTTTAATGGCCAAATAAAATTCCATTATATAAATGTCCTACATTTTCATTATCCGTTCTTCCTTTGGGCAGAGGGAGGGCCGAAGGGATAGATATGATCAAAATTCCTGCATGAACTTCTCTAACAATAAAATTTTAAAAAGAACTATGTGGCAGACAGAATTTTGACATATTTTCTAAGTAATGTCACGTTGTGTGGGCTTTTGGGTCACATCAGCCCGCTTTCCCTAGAGATATCTTTTCCACATAGGCTCTCTTTAGCCCGTCATGCTGTCCTAGTTCTTACTGTACAGTCATAGTGTGGTGCCCAGACTGTGAGCTACCTACAGGTAGTTTCGAGATACTTTGTTTCCTCCTTCACCATCATTGCTCCATAAATAACGCCGATCAAGAAATAAAGTCAGTTTTAAACATTGGAATGTAGTTACCCTTTTTCAGTGAACATAGCTGCTCCCAGGAGCCACAGGCTCTTAACTTACAACCCCAGTGTCAGGGGTGGGATGACTCCCATGTGTGTTGGTCAGGGGCAGATCTGAGGTCCAGAAAGCAGTACTGACAATTCCCATTGCTGGAGAGCAGTATATGCCCTTTGGTGGAATTGTGGCAAGTTGGTTAAGGCCACTTTGTAGCATTGCATTCCAGGACCCCAGTCAGCTGTCCCCAGAAGCTAACAGTTTTCTCATTGGATCTGATGCCTACTGCACAGCTGGGAATCCTTGTCTGGTACTGTAATCCTGGTCAAAAGCCATAGACAGGAATGTTAAAAGCCCTCAAGCGGAAACTATCACTGTAATTTTTTCTAAATAAACATAGTAGCTAAATAACTATGTTTATAGGTAAATATTAGAATGACTAGTATTGAATAACATAAATCATATTTTCTTCTTTTGGTTCATAATCAGGATGAATAAGGAATCTGTGATTTCTCCATGGAGACTTCAGAAGCAGAACATATAATTTTGATGTTATCTTAATAAAATCTTGATAATGAATAACCAAAGAAGTTAATAAGCAACACGGGAGTAATGCTTTCAACAACTTGAAATCTAGAAGATAAAGGGAAACTGAGCTAAGCCTACATATTTAAATGAACATGTGTAATACGGGCATAAAAACATAGAAAGATCGAAAACATGCACACCTACTTAGCCGCGTTCTAGAGTTCTAGAAATCAGAACCATACAAGCAACTGTTCTATCAAGTCCCCAAGCTTGTGTCTGCTTCTGCGATCCCAGTCAGCAGTGTGAAGGCTGGCCTTGGGTATTTTAAAGCTCTTACGGAACTGCTCTGTGCAGCCAGGCTGTGAAATACAGCAGTGGACTGTGCCTTCTGTTTCTATCCTCCCTCACTGTGCTCTCCTTCCTCCATTTGGTAAAGCTGAATTTTAGCCATTTTTGCTGTTATTGGTCCTGATGGAGTAATGAGAGGCATGGGAGGTGAAGGGATAATCATGTAAGACATCTTTCATTTTTTACTCTACACTTTGCAGTCCAGCTCCTCTTGCTCAAGAAAGATGGTGCATTGATGGCATCTAAGTTCTGATGTTGACAATTAAGCTGAACCCCTGGATGAGCATGGCAACCATCTCCCTAGTCCATGAACTGTCTATTAAGGAGATCTACACAAGCCCGTGTTTTACACAGCCACCTGCCTGCTTAGGTAGTTTATTTTTTTAATTGCCAGAACATGAGATGAGGACAATTGTCAGTTGTATCAAAGCTACTCAATTGGTTACGCAGTTACAAGAAAAAGCAAAAGCAAAAACAGAACCCATCTCAACTGTTTGGTTTACTGCAAAGTTTTGAAATTTCCAATTCCCTCATTTTTGTATTTTTGCTGTGGGATGTTTCAGAAACTTCTAGAAGAAATGCCATGTATTACTAGTAAGCACAGTTCTATTTATTTCTTTTTTTTTTTTAGAAAAATAAAATTGGTTCGTGCCTCATTAGTTATACCAAGTTGACCTCAGACTCAGAGCAGTTCTGCTTCACAAAGTTCTAGGATCACAGATACACACCCCCATGCTTGCTTATGGTTTTTGAGTCCTATTTGAAAAGTTTGCTCTCTCTCTCTCTCGCTCTCTCTCCTCTGTCCTTTCCTTTTATTTTTCTTTTATTTGTGTGTGTGTGTGTGTGTGTGTAGCCTGAATTTATGTCTTACATGCCCGGTGCCAATGAAAACCAAAAGAGGGCATTGGATCCCCTGGGACTGTAGTTGTGAGCCACCACGTGTGTGCTGGAAATGGAAGCCAGGTCCTCTGGAAGGGCAGCCAAAGTTCTTAACTGCTGAGCCATCTCTCCAGCCCCTTTTTTTCTGAGACATTATTTAATTTTATAGCTCAGGCTGCCTCCAGTTCTGATCCCCTCTACCTCAGCCTCCAGAGTACTGAGATTACAGCTGTGTCTCACCATGTCCACTGCTGGGTATTTCCTTTCCAGGCTCTCCCCACCCTCATCTCCTGTTTTTGTTTTTTTTAATAATGTGAATGTATTCCTCTAGCCAGAGTAGTTATTACTTGTGTATTTGTATACAGATTTGTTTGGGAAAGTTTTGATCAATGGGATGCATGGGAGCCCTCTTCTCAGGAGTGGGACACTCTCCGGTCCAGGACCACATCCTTTTCCTTTAACGTATTAGGCATGAGTCAGCAGAGGAGCACTGAGCTCTGTGTAAGCAGTCTTTCATCTACCTCTCAAATGTGTTCCTCAAGGCATCACGTCTACCCTAAGAAAGTTGTCTTTAAGGTAAAGAAATGAATATACAAATGTCTGCATATATTTTATATATATTTACGTACATTCTACATATATTTTAATTTCTAACAATGAAAGACTAAACGGATGCAATGGGCCCTTTCGCGTGTTCAATGAAGAAAGATGAGATAAGCACACAAGGTGGGCTGCATGTACAGATGGAAACACTGCAGGTTTGTGTGTCAAAGTGTGAACACCGTCACGCGTTCACTCTAAGACTATGGTGTCTTAATGCAGCCACTCCTGATGAGACCTAATTGGCTAGGATCAGAAGGAAGGAAAAGAAGTGCTCCCCTATCAGTGGACTTGGGCATGCATGCAGAGGGTGGAGGAAGGGAGGGATCGGGACAGGAGGAGGGAGGGAGGGAACAACAGGGGGGATACAAAGTGACTAAAATGTAATTAATAAAGAGTAAAACAAAAAAAACCTATGGTGTCTTTTAAACCCAGAGATATAATAGCCTATTAAAAAACTGCTGAATCTTCTATCTTTGCCTTTGAGGACCTGCTCTGGCCTCCTCAGCCTTTCCTTGTGGACTGCTTTGGATCAGAATCTCTTGCGCTTGGCTGTAAAGCTGACTCTGGTGCTGGGCAGTCCCAGCGTGGGAGGAGTAGGGGTCAGTATTGATGCCCCCTGTTTCTGGTGAGCAGCGGCTTGGCTGAAAGCCCGTATAGAGTTTGTAGCTATTTCTGGGTAGCTCTCTCAGAGCCTCAGCACTCCATAGTAACTCTCTTGGCTAAGATACGGTGACCGCTTGGATGCCTTTCCACCCTTTCTAGTTTCTAATAAACCTGTGCATCCTTCACGCCTTTATTGAAACTCACCTCCAAAAGCCTGTCCAAGAGGGCTTCCAACTCTTAGTAATGATGGCTGACAGGACATTTTAGATGAGTCAAAATTCCTATTGAGTTTACAAAGCATTGGGAGCTGTACAATATCTCGTTGTATGTAAAGATTTCGTACTATGGTGTGTGTGTGTGAACATGCATGTAAATATATATTTCCAATACTCTGGTAAGTTACAAACTGTGAAGTTGAACTCATAGTAACTGCAGCAAGCTAGATGATGACAGGCTCCTATGAACGAAAACTTTGAGCTTTGGCCTTAGAACAGAACTCTGCAGATTAGCTAAGGTTTTCTGTCTTAGTTTCTTTTCTTTTGCTGTGATGAAATACCATGACAAAAGTCCAGGGAAAAGTCTGTCTTAACTCATGCTTCCATGGCCAATGTCAATTGCCAGTTTGACAGACTCAATAGTTACCTGGTAGATCAGCCACCGGTAATTTCTTTGGGACATTATCTTAACCACATTATTGATTATCAGAAGAATCATCTTAATTATGTGTGGCAGCGATTCCTGGACTGGACAAACCCAGGAGAAGGTAAACTGAAGACTAGCATGCATTCATCATGCCGTTCTTAGTTAAGGGTTCTAGAAAACTTCTTCCAAGTGAGAACATTGTTTGCATGGACCTCAAAGTTAAAGTAAGAGACCAAGCTTCTCTGTAAGATGATCTCTTCATAACTGTTGCAATGACATCATAGCAAGTCTAAGTATGGAATTCTGTAGATGTGCCCAATGGCACTCACAGTATAAATAAAATGAAAGTGCCCAGGCTCTACTGGTAATACCCAGAAGGAATACTGAGTAGCAGATCAGCTGTCCTCCTGCAACTGCTGTATTACAATTGTACTTCTCTTGTGAAAATTGAACACTGGGACTGTTTTACTGCAACCAGTCTATGGCTGCTTCACACTCTTGACTGAGGTCATCTTAGCCCAAAAAGGAGGTGCTGGTGGCATTTGGATTTCAGGAAGAAACAAGTCATTGTCTTGATCCTTTTAATCCTATGGTTCTGAGCCCATGGGCACAATGACCTAAATTCTTATGAAAAAACACAGCAATAACACAGTAAATTAAATCTACACAATCCAGTTCCAGTACACTCAAGTTAAAATGCTCACTTGCCTCATGTGTTAAAATGAGACACCTTACATAAGGAAGTGCCTTATGGAGCAAAGATATAATGAAGCATTTGGAAGCATCTATTTTATTACCAAGTGACCCCTAACAAATTTACCATCTTATCTTTATAATGAACCCACTTAGAAAATATTAATACAAAAATATTAATTACCATAAGCTGGGCAGTGTGCCAAGGATATAAAAGTAAACGGTGACCCAAAGAAAAAGGGTCTCTTCCTTCATGGGGCTGCATTTTAGTGTAAGAAATAAACAGTGTTCAAATAGAACAACAAATAATTAACATAATTATAGATTATGGAAAGGATCAAGGTGACTGTAAACAGCCTGCTGAGATGGAGAAAGATAGCCCTGTAGGACAGACTCCCCTAGAAGGAGCACATAGGCCAAAGTTTCTAGACGAAAGGGTTTTTATAGTGAAGTCCTAGGTTTAGAAGGTGGGGGATTGGGATAGAGAAAGCAGAGAGAATTCTGGGAGACGTGTGGTAAGGTATACATCAACACAGATTGAAGAAGGGACCAATGTGCCTGCAGACCAAAAAGAAGAGGCCATTTCTGGGAGTGATGGTACAAGACAGACTTCTGCACAGAAAACAGAGGTGACAGCAAAATTCGGCTCCTGTGTGGAGCTCAATTGAATGTCCAATTTGAGTGGAATGTCTCCTGCAGACAAGGAGACAAACTTACATAATTTTCAGATCTGGACCTACATTGCAATTGTCTCAGACACTGAGACCTGTAAGCTACATTGCCATCAAGGTTATGTGTCTGACACTGAATCTGTACAAAGATGGCACACCTCCACCCTTTGGAACTGCTTGTACCCAAATCATTCAGAGTTCTGGAAATTCTTGAATTTTGTTACATTTGCATGTATATAATGTCCTATAGGAAGGGCCTAAGTCTAAGTGTGAAATCCACATGTTTACCTTACACAGATAGGGACAAGGTCGTTTTAGATGGTGCTATAAGTGCACCATCCCTTCCCCTCCCCTACTGTCTGACCCTAGCTGATCAGGTACCATCGGGGCTGCCTGCATCCTCTTTTTCTGTGGCCTGGATAGGTTGCCCCACCAGGAGGAAGTAATCAAAGAACAGGCAACTGAGTTCATGTCAGAGACAGCCCATGCTTCCCTTATAAGGGGAACCACATGGAAACTGAGCTGCCATGGGCTACATCTGAGCAGGGGTCTAGGTAATATCCATGCATGGTCCCTAGTTGGAGCATCAGTCTCAGAAAGGACTCTGGGCCCAGATTTGTTTTGTCTTTGTTGGTCTCCTTGTGGAGCTCCTGTCCCCTCCACCTCTTTCTATCCCCTCCACTTCTTATATAAGACAACTTACACTCTGCCCAAAGTTTGGCTGTCAGTCTCTGTACATACTTGGATCCCTTGCTGGGTGCAGTCTTTTAGAGGATAAATGTGGTAGGTTCCCATCCTGTTCCCTCTCTCTTACTGCTTCCCAACAAACTGAATAATCCAATTAAAAATGGGGTACAGTGCTAAACAGAGAATTCCTAACAGAGGAATATCAAATGGTGGAAAAACACTTAAAGAAATGCTCAACATCCTTAGCCATGAGGGAGATGCAAATCAAAATGACCCTGAGATTTCACCTGACACCCATCAGAATGATCAAAAACTCAAGTGACAACACATGCTGGAGAGGATGGGGAGAAAGGGGAACCCTCCTCCATTGCTGATGGGAATGTAAACTTGTACAACCACTTTGGAAATCAATCTGGCGCTTTCTCAGAAAATTGAGAATAGCTCTACCTCAAGACTGAGCTATACCATCCTAGTCATATATCTGAAAGATGTTCAACCATACAAGGACATTTGCTCAGCTATGTTCATAGCAGATTTATTCGTAATAGCTAGAATATGGAAACAACCTAGATGTCCTTCAGCTGAAAAAATGGATACAGAAATTGAGGTACATTTACACAATGGAATACTACTCAGCTATTAAAAACAAGGAAATCATGAAATTTATAAACAAATGGATGTAACTAGAAAAGATCATCCTGAGTGAGGTATCCCAGAAGAAGAAAGATACACATGGTATATACTTACTTATAAGTGGATATTAGCCATATAATATAGGGTAGACACACAAAAATCTACAGACCTAAAGAAGCTAAACAACAAGAAAGACTCTAGGGAAGGTGTTTAATTCTCATTCAGAAGGTTACTTGAGTTTTTTATTTTAGCCGTTATAATGGGTGTTAAATGGAGTCTCAGAGCAGTTTTGATTTGCATTTCCTTGATTATTAAGAATATTGAATATTTCTTTAAGTGCTTCTCAGCCATTCAATATTCTGCTGTTGAGAAATTTCTCTGTTAAGCTCTATAGCCCATATTTTTATTTTTTATATTAATTACAGTTTATTTACTTTGTGTCCCAGCTGTAGACCCTCCCTCACTCCCTCCCAATCTCATCTCCTCTTTGCCCTTCTCTAAGTCCACTGATAGGGAAGGTCCTCCTCCCCTTCCATCTGACCCTAGTTTACTGTATTCCATTTTTTAATTTGCTTGTGGTGTCTAATTTCTTGAGTTCATTATATATTTTGGATATTAGCCCTCTGTCAGATGTAGGCTTGGTGAAAATCTTTTCCCAGTCTCTAGGCTGTCGTTTTGTTCTATTGACAGTGTCCTTTGCTTTACAGAAGCTTTTCAGTTTCAGGAGGTCCAGCTTGAGCTGTTGGTGTTCTGTCAGAAAGTTGTCTCCTGTGCCAATGAGTTCAAAGCTTTTCCCTACTTTCTCTTCTAATAGATTTAATCTACCTGGTTTCATGGTCTTTGATCCACTTGGACTTGGGTTTTGTGCAGAGTGATAAATATACATCTATTTGCATTCTTCTACATGCAGACATCCAGTTAGACCAGCACCATTTGTTGAAGATGCTCTCTTTTTTATTGTATTTTTTGGCTTCTTTGTAAAAAATCATATATTTGTATGTCTGTGGCTTAATTTCTGGGTCTTTGATTCAGTTCCATTGATCAACCTGTCTGTTTTTATGACAATACTAAGTGGATTTTATTACTACTGCTATGAAGTACAGCTTGAAATCAGGCATGCTGATCCCTCCAGTTCTTTTATTGTTCAGAATTGTTTTAGCTGTCCTGTTTTATTATTATTATTATTATTTCATATGAAGTTGAAGATTGTGTTTTAAAGGTCTGTCAACAATTGTGTTGGAATTTTGATGAGAATTGCATTGAATCTGTACATTGCTTTCGGTAAAATGGCCATTTTTACTGTATTAATCCTACAGTTCCATGAGCATGGGAGATCTTTCCATCTTCTGATATATACTTTAATTTCTCTCTTCAGAGACTTAAAATTCTTGTCATATAGGTCTTTCACTTGCTTGGTTAGAGTTACACCAAAATATTTTATATTATTTGCGGCTCTTGTGAAGGGTGCTGTTTCCCAAATTTCCTTCTCTTCCCATTTATCATTTGTGTAGAGGAGGGCTACTGATTTATTTTAGTTGATTTTGCATCCAGCCACTTTGCTATGAGTTCCCTGGCGGAGTTTTGGGGGTCACTTACATATAAATATCATATCATCTGTGAATAGTAATACTTTGACTTCTTCCTTTCCAATTTGAATTCCCTTGATCTCCTTTAATTGTCTTATTGCACTAGCTAGGACTTTAAGTACTATGTGAAGAGATATGGAGAGAGTGGGCAGCCTTGACTTGCCTGTGATTTTATGGGATTGCTTTAAGTTTCTTTTCATATAATTTGATGTCAGCTATGGGTTTATTGTATGTTGCCTTTATCGGGTTTAGCTATATGCCTTGTAACCCTGATCTCACCACGCCTTTTAACATAAAGGGATGCTGGATTTTATCAAAGGCTTTTTCAGCATCTGATGAGATGTTCACGTGGTTGTTTTACTTTCAGTTTTAGAAATTGGATTACATTGATGAATTTCCATATATTGAACCATCCCTGCCTCCCTGAGATGAACCCACTTTATCATATTTGATGTGTTCTTAGATGCAGTTTGTGAGTATTTTATTGAGTATTTTTGCATCACTATTCATAAGGAAAACTGGTCTGAAATTCTCTTTCATTGTTAGGTCTTTGTGATTGTGGCTTCATAGAATGAATTTGGTGATGTTCCTTCTGCTTCTCTCTTGTGGAATAGTTTGAGGAGCATTGGATTAGCTCTTCTTTGAAAGTCTGGTAGAATTCTGTGCTAATAACATCTGGCACTGGGTTTTTGGTAGGGAGACTTTTAATAACTGCTTCTATTTCCTTGGGGGTTATAGGCCTATTTTAATTGTTTACCTGCTCTTGATTTAACTTTGATAGGTGGAATCTATCAAGAAAATAATCGATTCCATTTAGATTTTCCAATTTTGTGAAATGCAGGCTTTTGAAGTAAGACTTAATGATTGTTTGGATTTCCTCAGTGTCTGTTGTTATGTCCCCCTTTTCATTTCTGCTTTTGTTAATTTGAGTATGGGCTCTGCATTTTAGTTAGTTTGGCTAAAGTTCTGTCTTTCTTATTGATTTTCTCAAAAAATAAAAAATAAAACAAAAACAAAAACAGATCTTGGTTTAGTTGATTCTTTGTATTGTTGTGTTTGTTTCTAATTTTGATTTTAGCCCTGACCATGCTTCAGTTTTGAACCTTTGCAAACACTTAGCTACACTCAAAACAGATAACAAAATGAATGCACATATTTCGTGTAGCTTTTTATGGTTGTCTTTTTTAACAGGTTTTACTTGTGTTTGTGTGTTCATTTTTTGGTGTAAGGCAGAAGAGAGAGTAGATACCTGAAGTTTGTGCTAGCCTATACTCTTCTTCACATTCTGTGCTAGCAGACTTTCAAATGTGTTTCGAAGTGATCCATTCAGAGCTAGAATACATATTTTCTTTCTTCCTATTAATAAATATTTTCTATGACATTCTGAGAAGTGTTCCTGTTAAATTACCCTGGTCTTTTGTATATAGATCTGTAATTGAGAAAAGAACCATTTGTTATTTGCATTTCTTCAGATATTTTGTCCAGTGCATCTAGGACTGTTGAAAACTACTCCATGTCCCTTTAAGCAAGGTCATTCCAGTTTTTATCAACTTCCTCATCCTCTTCTCACAGTCCTTATTTTCATTCTTACTTTTAGGCCGGGCTGCCTAGAACTCACAGAGTTCCCTCTGCCACTGACTTCCTGAGAATGGGGAATATAAACATGTGCTACCATGCCCAGCCTTTATTTTCATTCTTTTTGGGCTTTCTCTGGCCCACATCAGTCAACATGCATGCCTGAATGACCAATAACTCAGGTTAGTGGCTGTTGATGTGCTAGACTAATTATGCATACAGTTTTATTACTGTGTCCCAATAATCTTCTGAGCTTCCTTAATAAGCACATTATTTTTACGAAATCCTCAGTAGGAGAGTTCCTTGCTAATGATGATTAGACCGGCCTCATGTAGGGCATATTTTACAGACGCTTTGTAGGTTAAGGAAAGCCAGAAGCTCCTTTGAGATTAAGGGTAATTTAGAGATGATGTGATCAGAAAGACTCCTCTCTGGTCTTCCCTGGAAGCATTGTTAAAAGGGAAACCTTTTCCTGTTATCCAGGTATCAACTTCGAAAAAATATTTTATATTTTCTATTTAAGGCAATAGACATATTGAGTGCTTCATGAGCACTAGTAACTGTCTTCAACCAAGTCGTAAGTTATACAGCAAGATTTTAAGGTTATTCAATTTAAATTTTAAAGTGTTTCCTGAGACATAGAATGCATCTCTATAGCAATATCGAGAAACAACAACAACAAAGCATATTAAAAACATTTAATTAGATATGTGCTGTGTGTCTGTGTGTAGTTGTGTGTACATGAATGCTGGTGCTCATACAGGCCACCTGCATGTGGAGTTGGAGGCAGTTGTGGGTGTGTTGGGATAGAGCTTGGGCCTTCCACAAGAACAGTGCCTACCCTTAACGACTGAGCTATCCCTCCAGCTTCAAGAGCCTCCATTTAGTTTTTAAACAACTTAGTTGTTCAAAGTGTTTTTTTTCCTAAATAAACACAAAAGCACAACCAGCATTGTCATGGGAAATTGTCACGTATCCATCTGTCAGAGTTAACTTTTATCAAAATTCTGTCATTAACACTTATTTTTCTCTTTCTTCCTTTTCTTCCTGTTTTCTCTTCAACCGCATGGTTTTTCACTCTTGTATACTTTTGTATAAACTTTTAAGAAGTAATTCTTGCTGTCATCACACATGGATTTGCTGCACATGAGGAAGTCTTTGATATAGAGCAGCCGTTCTCAACCTATGGGTCAAAGGGCCCTTTTACAGGGGTCACATATCAGATATCCGGCATATTAGATATTTACATTGAGATTCATAACAGTAGCAACATTACAGCTATGAAGAAGTAGCAACAACAACAACAAAAAATTATGGTTAGGTTCACCACAACATGAGAAACTGTATTAAAGGGTCACAGCATTGGGAATGTTGAGAATCACTGGTCTAGAGTATCTTCAAAATACCTGCAGGTGTGTTCAAGTCAGAATTGAGAGCTCACATCCTTTACTTGTTGAGTAGTAGACTTGTGTTTTCCTTCCTTTCTTGTAATACTCCTTGTTCTTCTGTTCCTTCGTTCTGTATTTTCTGTGCTCAAGGAAATGCTACAATCTTCACAGGCTTAGCTTTCCTTTCCAGGAAGTCATGCTAAGTGCTTTTGGTATGCTTCCCACAGACTTCCTGTTCCGTTTCCAAAGACTCAGCTCTTAGTAACTTTCAGGTACAGAGAAGTCCCATTCTCTTCCTGGCCAAAGTTTTCATCAAGCCGTCCATCACTGACAATCACTGCTCAACTAAATGAATTAATAAGCTGTTGCAAAATGGTTTGCTTTGCTAACTTGGTCATCATCTATAAGCATTAGGCTAAATTTCTCTTGGAAGAGAGAAACTCATCCCATCATTCATTCTCTTCTCCCTCTCTCCTCCACCTTGTGTCCATCATGAGCCACTTTGCTTTGCCTTCACTTCCCCACAAATGCTCTGCCTTGCCTTGCAGCAGGGCATCGGGAGGGGCACAGATGGTAAGGAGCCAAGGATTATGGGTTAAAACCAAGAGGCAAAACAACCCTTTCCCCCATTAAACAGTTTTGGTTCAAGTATTTTGTCATAGTGACAACAGGACCAAGAAGTAAGACAATGAATAATAAGATGTAGCTGGACTCCAGCTTTCTTCTCTGGCTCTTCTATTTTAGGCCTCATAGACCAGACAAATTCTAGCTTTTTCATTAGATCATTATTTTAATGCTCTGGTCATTTTCTCAATAATAAATACACATTGTTATAGTTTTCTTATATGTAAGGTTTTCAGCATATACATTTTATTATATGAATGTTATAGTTTTCAAGCTAAAATACACAATGTAGTAACATGTTTTGGGGGAATAAAAAAATTCTTACTAGCAGCAAATGAAATACTTGGCTAAACAATAATGCTAATTTACAAACACCCTCATCTCATGCAGGAGAACCACCTATGCCTTGCATTTCCCAAGTAGGCTGTCTACCACTGAGCTGAATCTCAAGCCACTCTTCTTTTAAGAGATATGTTCTCCATTGATTTATTCTGACAGAAAATTGCCTCATCTGCACACAGAAGTGTGTGTGTGTGTGTGTGTGTGTGTGTGTGTGTGTGTGTTTCACTGATAGCAACTGACTGTCTCCATGCTGTGCTATGGAAAGGGGGGACAATGTGCAGCCTTTTCTTCGTCAATACTTTAATCACTATGATAATTCTTAGTTAAGTAAGATGCTGATTTGAAGGTTGTTTGGGATTATGCAATTATTTACATCTTTTTTTTTTTTAAGAAACATCAGGATGATTTAAATTTTTTGTCAAATTCCTTATTGTCACCATGAAGATAGCTAAATACTACTTTCCCTCAATTAATTGGAAGAATAAACTAGGGGAGAGATTGTGCAGCAGTTAAAAGCACTGTGTGCTTTGCCAGAGGACCCAGGTTTGATTCCTAGCACCCACAATTGTCTGTATCTCCACCTCCAGCTATTTACATCACCTTTTCCTGTGCCTCTGTAAGCTACAGGCACATACATAATAAGTAAGAAGACGTACCTGTGGGAAAAACACTTATATACTTAAAAAACAATAATTTATATTTCTAAAATGAACCTTCACCCACATATTTTTAAAGGAAAAAAAGAACTGCATTTTGTAAAACACCTTACTTTAAAGCTTCAGCTGGGAGTTATCATTGACGTTCTGTAGTGCCGCCGCCGCTGCTGTCATTGCCAGGCTGGTTCTGATGCTGACAAATGATAAAGCATGGTAAACTATGACCAGTCTGTGAATTAGAAGGAAGTGGTCTTTATGAAGCACCGCTCTGACTCCCTCTGGGGAAGTTTGCTTCTTTTTTGGCTTATTTTGCTTCTTGGGTTGCTTGTTTGTTTGAGAATCATTTGTATAAACTTTCCATTCCTCTCTTCATAAGAAGTCTGTTCAGCATTTCTGTCTCCAAAGGACCACGGTTTAGTGTGTTTTCTGGAAGCCTGTTCAGTGCATCTTTCTCTCGTTTCTCCCTGAGTAGTTTCAGGGAGCTCTGGATGATGCTGTTTGTGGCACCGCCCTCTGAGCTGATGTTTGGTCCTTTCTCTCTCTGGTTTCAAGTGTTTATTCTATTTCTCCACTAAGCACAGGGGTTAACCAGCAGAGGTTTTTGGTCGCAGATGCTCTAGAATTGTTTCTAATTTCTAGCTTTCTGCTTTCGTCTTTACTAATAACTTAATTTCTTCTATTTTTCACCTCCATATGTACACTGTGCTATGGTTGTTTCTCTGATGACTATAATTCCATGTTCTGAAATGGGAAGCATCTTTTTCATTTCCATCTTTTCACTTTGCCAGCAGGTTGTTTAAGAGAAGATTCGTTCATTTCTTCTAAAAAATTTGTCATTTTTTTATTATTTAAAAGGTATAAAATGAAGATTGCACTTTTCTTGAGACAGGATCTTGCAATATAGCCTATACTGGGCTCAAACATATAATCCCCCAGCCTCAGCCTTCCTGATATTGGTGTGACAGGCACGAGCCACTTTTGTATTGTTTCATTTTATCCATGCATTGTTATTTCTTTCAGGCGTTAGTATATAAAACTTTTCCGTTAACATTCCATGTGTATTTAAAAATGAAACATTATTCTTCCTCCGTGTCTCACCTCTGCTCATCCTGGCTTCTATCTGCTGTGGCTTTTGTTCCTGGAGAGGTGCTACCTTCCTGCAAGGAAACCCAAGGTTAACATAAGCATCTGAATGCACTGAATGGAAAGAGGTCTGCACTCCTTTACTTACCATTTTAGACCCATAAACTCAGTGTCCATCCTGGAGGAGACTGACAGACAGTGTGACTGAATGCTGGTGGTTTCTTGGTAGCCATGCCCAGACGCCTATGTATCAAGGCCACCTTGTTGGTTCACCTGGTTCCAGTGTCATGGGAGTGCTTAATCCTGATGCTGGTGGAGCGGGTGGTGCCCCCAGCAGCACCTGGTTGGTTGATCCACAAGGTCTGCAGGGCCTATAGGGAGCAATAAAGGTCAGAAGCCAAGATCACAGTTGTCACCTTGGGATCTTATAGACAAAGTTGCTCTGCATGAGAGAAAGTAGGTAAATTCTCTAGTGCCAAAGTTGATCAAAAGAACAAGTCCCTCAGAATTTGGTGCTGGCACATTGTGGAGTGGCTGAAGGTTGCCTGAAGGCCAGTAAACAGAACAAAGGCACTAAAGTTATGTAAGGCTTTTTGAGTTGATTTGAGAAAGAGATTGTCCCTGAATGATGTTTAGAACTCAACTATTCTCAAATACTTCTCTCTGAAATGTTCATTTTAGAGTCTGATAAAGCCCAGAAACACTTTTTCTAGAATAAGGATAAATTTTAATGAAAGTACTAAACCACCTTATAAATTGTGCATGTGTGCACATGTGTGTTTATTTTAAATATCTTATTATGTAACGGCCTCTTACAACTGTTGGTGATTCTGTTGGAGGGAGAATATCTTAAGGGTGCCTTCCAAAACCTACAATTATTCTAAAACATTGTATGAAGGTGTAGGCAGCTCCGTGTGAGTGGGTGGTCCTTAGACTTGGTTCTGAAGCCTGTACCACAGCAGTGCACTGATTTCATCAGCCTGCCCAGTCTACCCTTACAATGCAGAATTAGGTAGATATTCTCTGAGTGGGTAGGCAATAAAGGAGCCAAGAAAAGAAACCAGAGTAGATTTCAAACCAAACAACCACAAAAAGTGTTCAGATTGTTTAGTCTTTGAATTCCAGTGAGAAACTACCGGGCTTCTCATTGTTTCCCAGCGTCCCTTGAAAAGAGGTGATATTGTCTTTTTCTTTAAAAACGTAGCCTTTGTTCTTCATGGTAGAAAATCCTAGTTGTTGGGGGAGGTTTTGAAGGGGTCTTTAGAAGAAGATGAAGGTATAAAAGGCTTTTCAGGGGACTGTGGGAAGGCTGGACTTGCCTGGAGATGGAATTTGGAACACAATGGTTCCCTGAGCAAACTGTCAGTCAGTTTTCGAGGTGGAATTTAAATAACTCCATTGTTTTCTAAGAACTCCTACTTTGTCCTTTCTGTTGTGAGAATCACTCCTCCATTGATGGCTTTCTAAAGCATTTACTTTAAGATTCTTCACTGAGCTTGGTTGGTCTATAGGAGACTTCACTTGTGTATTGAAATAATGAGACCCATAAATAAGAATTCAGGGTCAAGAAATTTGGTTTTAATTTCCAGTGGGTAAATTCAAACATATAAGTCATTTTTAAAAAATAAATAAATAAATCATCTTGTCAAAGAAAAATAAAAGTTACACAAGGTAAGAATTGGACTTACAAAGTAAGTACCTTGACCCCCCCACACAAATAAAATAATGACTCCACTTCCTAATATTGCAGACATATTTAATTTCCAAAAAGACACATCTGGCATTACATGTAGAGGTCAGACTATAACCTACATATGTCAGTTTTTGCCATCTACCATGTGTGCCTGAGGATTGAACTCAGGTCTTCAAAATTGGTCTCAGGCACTTTAACCTACCTAGTCATCTTGCTGGTTTTTTTTTTTTTATCATAAATTAATGTTGGATGTTGTTATTTTTCTGCTTCTATCATTATGACCATGAAATTTATATTCAGTATCTTATTAGGCTCATAGGTTTTATTAATTGACTCTGGGATGTTGAATCAATTTTGTGTATATCCTGTAAGTCTTGATTGTCTGCGATGTATAAATCTTTTTACTCCAGGTTGAGGTGACTTGTTAATGTTTTGCTGAGGACTTTTGAATCTGTGGACTGAACAAGATTTGTTGATAGTAATAGTGTCTTCATCTGGTTTTACTACATAGTTTTACATTTTTTATTCTGGATGCTTCACTTTCATTTTATTTTCCTTTAAGAATGTGATAGTTTGTTCTCGACAATTACTGGTGGATCAATGTCATTCTCTCGATAGTCTTTGACACACCTTAGCAGGTTGTTGTGCAGAGCCTTCCTGGCCCTATAGAGTTGGACATATGTCCTTTTCTGCACCTTATCTGCACCTCTTCTGGTACACTGCGCCTCATTTCCCAGCATGCTCAGCTCCTCCCACATGGATTTTTGACTCTTTCCAGGGTGCTCATCCTTCTGCTCTGCTTCACCTTGACTTCCTTATACTGCAGTTTTCTAAGACACTAGGAAAGGAAAAGGAAACTGTAGCAGCCACCACCTGCATTTCCCTGGACTCTTCCATTTACAGCCACACATCAGAAAGCTGTGTCACCTGGCATCAGAGTTAGCTGTGCCTGGGACATGTTACAAAATCTGCCCTTTGTCATCGTCCTCATCAGGAGCTCTGTGGTTCTTGGCGTTGAGCCTTGAGTATTTTGAACTATGTTTTTTGAGGCTAAGCTCAAAATGTGATTTTTTTTAAAAAGCGAAGCATGATCACATCCATCAGTGTTTAGAAAGCTGATCTTGTCATCTTCTTTCTCTAAGTTGCAATGCTCCTTTAATCAGAGACGTTTTCTTTTCCTTACAAAAATTTAGTCAATCAAATGTTCAAATAGAACCACATATAAGTAGGTCAGCCTAAGAAGGTGCTGCCTGGCAACAGAAAAGCATGTCAGGAAAATGGTTTACAGAGATGTCGCACTGGCCATTGAGCAACTGTATTTATTTATTTCCTTGTCATGCTCTCACTGTGTGTCAGCAGCGAAGGGAACCTGGCAGCCTTCGTTAGTCCTGGGCCAGCTTTTTGACCAACTTCTTGTTCTCACTAAGCGGCGCTAGCACCGCGATGCCCACGCGGAGGATACGCATAGCCTTGGCGTCATCACAGAGCTGCTGGTCCGCGAGGATGCACACCCAGAACGTGGGGCAAGACGGCTCGGCTGTGTCTGAGACGCATTGTCCTTCTGAGGGTCACAGTTCTTCAGGCTGAGCTTGTGCGAGTCCCTGCGCCGGCTTTCCCGAACCGCCTCGTGCAGAATGGCTCAAACGTATTGGCGGCTCAAGCTGTGGAAACCAGAAAGGAGAGGGCAATTTTATAGCTTAGACGTGCTTCGTGTGTGTACAGTTGATGTATACTATGGTCGTGCACATCTAATTTGAGGGTCTTGTGTGAGACAACAGTTAAACCCTCTATCAGAGTTTGTGAAGAAGCTTTTCAAGTGGCATATGAATGAACCTGGGGGGAAGGCCAATCTCTGTTCTGTGACATCACAACATATCTGTGTGCATAGTTCTCCCCTGAGCACTCTTTCTGTTATGTGACAAGAGAAGCCCCTCCATGACACAGAAAACTACAGGTTAGAGTAAATGCTGTATCTCGCGTTCCTCAAGGAGCCGTAGGTGAAGAACCTGAAACTTTATCCCCAATAAACCTGGCAGCCAAGGGCATGACCTACAGGGACAACTCAAATGTGTTTCTGGAACTATACCTGCCCTTTTATTGTTTTGGCAATAATATTAAATATAACACGTGCATGTGCAATTAATAAAGATATTGTGTGTTTACATGCCAATATAGTTGTATGTATAGCCCAAAGAAAATTGAACTGTGAAAAGGTAGCCAAGGGGTGAGACAGAAGAAAGTTAGGGTAAAGGGCAAATCTTGTGTTTACTGGCTCTGTGCTTCTGTCAGCAAGGGTTAGTGAACGTCACTTCATTTCCTGTTTGGCACTCAAACTCCACTCTCTGGAGGGTGCTACTGAGAGACCCACCTTTCTGCACTGGGAAAAATCACCCAGAAGGATCAACTACTGCTGCAGGCTGTAATTCCTCAGTTATTTATTTTTTCTTTTTGTGGGGAAAGTAAATCTATGCATAATAGCTGTGAATGTGTTACAGTTCAGTGTGTGTGTGTGTGTGTTTGCTGTGTGTGTGTGTGTGTGTGTGTGTGTGTAAAAGAAAGAGAGACAGAGGTCAGAGCTTAATGCTCAGAGCTCAGAGGTCAACCTTGTGCTGTTCCTCAGTTGTTGCCATATTTTATTTCTTCAAGGTAATGTGTGTTACTGGGACCTGAAGCTCTCCGAGTAGGCTGGGGATGAGCCTTTCTCTGTCTTCTCAGCACTGGAACTACAAGCGAATGCCACCTAGTTTGTCTTATTTCAGAGACATTTAAGACAAACTGAGGACTGAACTCAGATCCTTCTGTTTACACAACACATAGATTACCAACTGTGCCATCTATGAATCCCCTACATCAGAACCATTAAACAAAACTTTAGTGAAAACTCTGTGTCTAGTACCTGCCTCACAGGAAGCAGATGATTTTATGAGCTGCCTTTTTGGTATGATCAGCTCATAAATCTTGGATTTGACAAGCTGGTGCAGAAATAGCTTCTCGCCTTCGTAAACAATAAGCCGATGAGGAAGTTTTAATGCAGATGGTCATTACCCCTCAGTAGGAGGGGAAGAAAAGCATAAATATTCTACAGAGAGTGAAAACACCTTTATGGCCATATTTCTTTTCTACATCGGCTGTCCATGCCCAGTGAAGGGTCCTGTTAGAGAAAGGAAGCTCCCTGATCTGTAAACGTATCTTCATTCTGTCATTAGCATTTGTGTCGATTCCTTCCAAGGCCCTTGGATCTTCTCCTTTCTTTGCTTGCAATGTGTCCCCTTCCTTCTCTGTCATCTTGGAAGCTTATCTGAAGAGCATTTCTAGTCCCTTCAATGCACGTTTCCCTGCCATAATGGTTGTATAACTTCATGTTTTTTGAGACTATAAGCCATTGTTACCCCTGGGACTGTAGTTCTATGAGAACATAGTTTGCCTCCTATTTATTCTTGTGACCTCATGTGATGTCTGATGTAGAACAGGTCCTAAAAGATTAATAGATTGCTGATGTAACATGTTTTACAAGAAAAATATCTCTTGTATCCATCTTTCCTGCAATTAGTAGATGTCTATTTACTTTTTCTTTTGCCTCCTTCATTCCTCCTATTTACCTTTCTCCCATTTCCAGGTATTGATAGGTTACTGTCACTATATTATCTCAAAGGGCAGAGATTGGGGTTTTAAAAGTCTTATTCAGCTGGGGTTGCTGTGTCAGCCTGCAATCCCAGAACGTGTAAGGCTGCGGCCTGAGCAATGCAGGTTCAAGGGTAGTGGGAACTACCTGCAAGACTGGGTCTCAGGAAACCCGGATTGCTTTCTTTCTTTTTGCTGCTGCCTACCTCAGCTACTCTGTTCCTTTGGTGATCTGTGTTGACTGAACACTTGTACAATTCTCTGACAGGTTCAGAAAGAATATACTCCACCTACTTACCTTTCTCTTAGGGGGATGCAGTAGCCAGTGCTGGCTGCTGGCTTGATGTCACACACAAATTGAAGTTGTTACTCTTTCCCACTGATTTCTTCTTCCTATATGCACTTCTGATTCTATCCGAGAGTGATTTCCCTTCATAGGCAACTGGAAATTTGTTATTCTTGAGGTGAAAGAAATGGTGAGGTCTACTACTTGGTTGTCTTGCTGACGTAATTTCTCAACAAGTTTCTAATGGTTTGATTTTCATCACAGTGAAGGCAGGCACTTTAACTCAATGGTACTTTCATATGTTACACCTAGTTTAACCTCTGAATCTCATGTGGAGGTTTTATGGGGTGAGTGGCCCATATCTATCAAGCTA
The DNA here is from genome assembly GCA_010120015.1 of Rhombomys opimus. NCBI lineage: Eukaryota > Metazoa > Chordata > Mammalia > Rodentia > Muridae > Rhombomys > Rhombomys opimus. The sequence goes on along the minus strand of REGO01000013.1, from coordinate 8,814,800 downwards.
TCTATCATTTTACACCATCCTTCACTTATATAAAATCTTATAGCAAAGGTAAGATTTAGGTTTCCAGTATGAGGGGACATAAACACTCAAAATGTCATGAGTAGTTTGGCAATGTCTTCCTCACTTTAGTAATATCAGCTATGAAGGTGTAATCCCTACCAAGACAGCAGAATTATTTTTGTAGGTGGGTGGTGCACGTCTCAGGTTAAATCTCGGTGACTTGAGACTACTCCGTGCCACTCAATCTTTTGAGAAATCCTCAGTAAGTAAATACCAGCATTCCTTGTAGTTGAGATGTTTATATTTGACTTATTTGCTTATGATTTATTTCTTTATTTTCAACTGACATGCAAAAGGATAAAACAATACATAGTAATGAAGTGTTACATAATGTCTGATACACGTATATATTGAATAATTTGAGCATTTATTAGAATGCTATAGCATGTACCAGTGGCCCTGATGAGAGGACCTTATCTACAAAACTCTGAGAGGAATGGAGACATTGCTGAAAAGAAATCAGTAAACAATACTGTTTTATATAAAATGGGTTTGAACATGTAACCAATGTACTGTGGTTCTTTTTTTTTTTTCTTTTCTTTTCATTTTTAAAATGTATGCACTTTTTTAACTTTTATTAATTACACTTTATTCATTTTGTATCCCCCTCCCTCCTCCCCTCCCAGTCTCACCCTCCCCCCCGGCCCTTTCTGCATGCATGCCCCTCCCCAAGTCCACTGATAGGGGACGTCCTCCTCTCCTTCTTTCTGATCTTAGTCTATCAGTTCTCATAAGAAGTGGCTGCATTGTCAGGGTTCTAGGTTGTCTCCATGAATAGTCTTTGGTTGGAGGATGAGTCTCTGGGAAGTTCCCTGTGTTCAAATTTTCTTGTTCTGTTGTTCTCCTTGTGGAGTTGCTGTCCTCTCCAGCTCTTACTATTTCCCACTACTTACATAAAATTCCATTCACTCTGCCTGTCAGTTGGCCATCTGTACATCTAAAGAAACTAAGCAAGAGAGAGGACCCTACCTAAAATGGTCAATCCCCATCCTGAAAGGCAAAAAGGATGGACATCCAAAGAAGAAGAAAACAGGAAACAACCTAGGAACCTGCTACAGAGGGCCTCTGAAAGCCAGAAGAAGAAAACAGGAAACGACCTAGGAACCTGCCACAGAGAACCTCTGAATGCCTCTGCCATGCAGACTGTGAAAGCAGATACTGTGGTTCTTTTTAATAAGTATTTTCTTTTAACTTTTTAATGAAAAAGTTAATAACACATTTTTTCTAGAATTGCTCTAGATGTATTGAAACACTTAACAGAAGACACAAACTTCCCAAATACTTGTAAAATACACAATCCTCAATATCTTTTGTTATTAACTCTTGGCATTGATTTTATACAGTTCTCTGGGTTTTAACATGTATGAAGCATCATCTTCGCATTACAGTGTGGCATGGAACATTTCCACAGCTCCCCAAATCTCCTGTGATCCAGTGTTTCATCCTGACTCTACTAATCCACCATCTCCTAGCAGCTCTTAGCCTTCTTTTTCCTGAACACTGCAATTGGGAGTTACACAACACCCCATTTCTCAGGCTGACAGCTTTTACTGAATAACATAGTGTCCGTTCACTTCATGTCTTTTCATTACTTACTTTCAACAGTGAAAGAAGAATATTGCCTCATACGTCCATATTACAGTTTATCCATTCACTTTCTCAAGGGCCGCCATGACAATTCCAGCAATTATGATAACATCTAACAATTATGAGTAACACTTGAACACACACGCATGTGAAGGCTTGTGTGGATTTATGTTTTTACCCTGTTTGGATAAATATCAAGGAAAGAGATTACTAGATCACTTGGTGAGAGTATGTTTTGTAAGAAGTTTCCAAACTCATCATGGAATTTTGCATTCCCAGCAGGTGTGAATGAAAGCCCTGTGCTCTGGATTCACTAGCATGCTGTAGTGCCTATCTCGATGAGGTTCTTAGATTTAGCTCTCTGATGATGTGTGGCATCTCTCCCTGTTTTCTTTGATACACAGTTTTTATGATTATTAAGAGGTTCCAAGTGTGATGGTTACAAGAGTGAAATGAGGCCAAGGAACCAGCCTGTGTCCTTGGGTCAGACTCAGTACTCGTTTTCTCAGGGAAATAGTGGTATTCAGCTACTGTTTCATTCATGCAATACATCAAGCCCCGTTCTCACAAACATCAAATGCAATGTTTTTTTTTAACTTTTTAAAAATTTTAAATTATTTTTATTTTTATTAATTACAGTTTATTCACTTTGTATCCCCCCTATACCTCCTTCCCTTCTCCCCTCCTAATCCCACCCTCCCTCTTCCCCACCGGTGTCCCTCTCCCAGTTCATTGATAAGGGAGGTCCTCCTCCTCTTCCCTCTGATCCTAGTCTGTCAGGTCTCATCAGGAGTGACGATCAAAGAGCAGGCCAATCAGTTCATGTCAGAGACAGTCCAAAGAGGATGGATATTGGAGAAGGGAGAAAACAGGGAACAGGACAGGAGTCCACCACAGAGGGCTCCTGAAAGGCTCTACCCTGCAGGGAATCGAGGCAGATGCTGAGACTCATGGCCAAACTTTGCGCAGGGAATCTTATGAAAGAAGTGGGAGATAGAAAGACCTGGAGAGGACAGGAACTCCACAAGGACAGCAACAGATCCAAAAAGTCTGGGCACAGGGGTATTTTCTGAAACTGATGGTCCAGTCAAGGACCACTCATGGAGATGGCCTGGAACCCCTGCATGGAGGTAGCCTATGGCAGTTCAGTGCCCAAGTGGCCTCCAAATACAATGTTTTATAGGGAGACTTGTATTAGTGCTCTCCTATGAACCAGGCAGGTTCCTCAGATATCATGCTGTTATCATATGACTGCTTCTCAGCCAATAAAGACGTTTGAATACCAACAACCTATGTGATGATTTGGGAGTTCTCTTGAGTGGTTTTCAAAGGACCTTTCTGTTTCTATGTCTGACAGTGCCCAATTCCTGTTAATACATCAGGACAGGAAATGAGTTACTGTGCTACCTTCTCCTCTGAAAAGAAAGAAATACAAGCTCAGAGAAGGGAGGACCAACAGGGCCAATCCCTAGCCTCAGTTTCTCAGCCTGCTGAATTTTAGCTCAAGATAATAAAAGACTAGAAGTATTAGACTTTAGTTTGGTCATCTTGCCTCCCTAATGCAAGAGTGACACATCTGAGAAAATTTCTTGAGAAACTTAATCATTTTACTTTCTTAAGATCTTAAGAATGAAGTTAAACTATTGTGGAAGAATTTAAATTCTGACTCAGTCTCAAAGCAAAGCAACCAAGGTCGCTTTTTGCCTGTGATTCTTCTAGTGGCTTGCATCTTTGGATGTCACTGTGACCCACTGTATTTAAATGCGAGTAACAACTTCTTCACTATCTTAAAGTTTATTCAGAAATACTAGGTAAACAAGAATACAAGGAATTGCTCTCCACTGACTTCAGTTCCATGAAACAGCTAACATGGTTTATATTTGTGGAATACAAAAGACACTTGAGCTATTTCTAAATGATTGTTCTTAAAAGGGAAGGAAAAAAAAACCCATTAGATAAGAACTTCCTCCAACATAAAAAAGCAGAGCAGTTTCTGCAGAACTGTTTAAAAAGGAGCCAGTCATGATAAAAGATGTAATAGATGAGATTATTCCAAATGCTGCATTTTTCTTGAATGAAAGGTGAGAGAAATGAATCAACTGTCATCAGATAAAAAGGAATCTTTCCTTTTATGACAATTATTTTCTTTTCTATTGAGATGATTTAATTAAATGTAGCTTAAGAGACAGTGACAGTCAGAGAAGGAGGCAGTGATTTCACAGGCCAGGAGTTACCGAGATGCATCTGCTAAAGCCCATCTCCACACAGTGCTAATTCACACTCTATTATGACTGCCTAGATGACCTAGAAATGATACGGCTGTGAAAACAGACCAGCCTCTGTCAAGGCTGAGGCCACCTCCTGAGTTCTTTCAGTAAATGAAAGTTGATTGGAGCAATTGTGTAATTTTAGCTAGCTTCTCCTTCAAACACCTTTTATTTTTATCTTTTAAGAAAAAACAAACAAACAAAACAGAACAAAACCCAGTCATCTCTGTGATTTTATAGATGATGCTAGAAGACGAAAATAGCAACAATAAATACAGATTTCAGATAGTAGGAACTGTTGCTATTTTAAACACCGTTGCTTAAAATTGTTAATATGTGAAAAGCAACTAAAAAAATCTTACAACCCACATACAGACACATTTCAAATAGTTCACAAATAAACAGGATGGTTTTTGCACCCCAAATCTTGAATAAAAACACACATGCACAAGCACAAACACACATACAGAAGAAAAAAAATAAGCAAGAAAATTCTTTCCTATAGTTGGCTCATGAATACAACCACTCTCCTGTCCCAGCAGCTGCCTCAGGCCAAGGAAAACATCAGGGTCCACGAGGAAACAGCTAAACAGAAAGTGCAGTGAGACTGTGCTTCAGCTCCAAGTCCCTTGTGTCAAAACTGTTGTCAAGCATTTCTTGTTGTTTAGGATGATCTGAGGACCAGTTGTTGTATAAGTGACAAACGACTAGAGAAAACATTGGCGCAGGTAAGACACACAGATCTGAACACAGTTTCTGAAGATCTAAGGAAACGTGTGTATTCTGCAGGGAACTGGGGAATCACATGGAGTTTTTTTGTTTGTTTGTTTGGTTGGTTTTTTTTTTTTTTTTTTAAAGCACAATGAGTTACATTAATGGGTCCTGAAATTAGGTGTGTGGGTGGGGGTGGGTAGGTGAAAGAGTGGAACCCAGAAATCTGGGATAAAATTATTTTCCCATTCTCAAGAAGATGGAACTGTTGCTTTCTTTCACCTACAGAGTAAGGGTTGAGAGATGTGTGGCCAAGTACATCATCACAGCAGTTTGATAGGCCTTTTTTAAGACTGCTAATATAAAGTAATAGTCATCAAGAAAATTTTATTAATGTTTATTTGTATTTCTTGCCAAACCTGCTGTCCATGCTTCTCCTCGTGAGGATTTAAAATTAATCAAGACACTATACCCAATAATAGTTAAGAATCCTAAATTTGCACAAACTGTAGAGAGCTGAGTGGAATGTAGTCACCACTAGCATCAGCAAATGTTAATATAAAGTGAACACTGTGTGTCTTAAAGGGTTGGAACATAAATTCCAACAAAATAAAACTTCAACAAAGGCTCATTGTTCCCTTACTGCCTAGATCCAAGTCCAGAAAAGATGGTAAAATTAAAATTATTGACACCTTTCAATGAGAATCACATTCAACCACAAAGAATAAATTTCTCAAACCTTAAAATAGTATGAACTGTAAGCAGCTGGTGGAAATCTCTATTGGGCATTTGTTTTAGTCAGAAGAGGACATTGCAGCCAGTCCTGAAGAGACCTGATAAGCTAGGGTCAGATGGAAGGGGAGGAGGTCTTCCCCTATCAGTGGACTTGGAAAGGGGTATGGGAGGAGATGAGGGAGGGAGGGTGGGATTGGGAGGAAATGAGGGAGGGGCTGCGGCTGGGATGCAAAGTAAATAACCTGTGGTTATTATAAAAATTAAAAAAAAATCAATTACAAAAACTTAAAAAAAAAGAATTGTGGTATGCAGGGAGCAGATCTTCTTAGGTTATTGATCTATTTTGCAAATGGAAATGTCAGAGTTCTTCCTCTATCACACCTCAGAAAGAGGTGTATTTCTTGTATTTCTTTCTGGTCTATATTTTGTATTTATTGTTTTGAGTGAATTCAAACACAGAACTATCTATAGAAGGACTGTCATGTTCAAGGGACCACTACTATGTGGTCAGGATTTGAACTCAACACAGAGAAGCTCACTATGTTCCTGACTTGTGGGTCTTTTCTTCTGAGAAATATTTTCATGTCACAAATTTCTATGTCATTTCTTTTGCTTTCTCTCTTGGCAGGGCTGGCCTTGACTTCAAGCCCCGTCCTCCCTCCTCCCTCTGAGTGCTTATACAGGTATGTGTGGCTATGCCTTGTTGTATGCCACCTGTAAAACACACCATGAGAATTATTTATTGCAGTTTTTTGGTTATTCAAATCTGTATCATCCTGTATATGCCTTAATTGCATTGCACTATGAATGATTTGAACTTTTTGCTGACAGCAATTTTAAGACAAAAACTATCAGAAAGGAAGAGCTAGGCTGGCTATACTGAAAGGGCTTTGGTGAGTGAATGTGTGTGTCAAATCAGTCTAAACAACTCTTACTATCTTCAAGGTCATCTTGGAAGGAAGCAGAACTTCCTCAATGCTTGTCTTGAAAAAGACAAAAATGGCTTATTTAGTCTTTCATCTCCTCAATGGAAATAAATGTTGGTAGCTGAAGACCAAGTCACAAGTCACATTTTGTGGGACTCTGAGCAGAGTCCCACAAAATGGGCTGGCTGAATGAAGAGGGAAGAGTGCATTAAGAGAATGACTCCCACCATTTACCTTCAAATTTCATGATTTCCTTGTTTTTTATTGTTGAGTAATATTCCATTGTGTAGCTGTACCACAATTTCTGTATCCATTCCTCAGTTGAGGGGCATCTGGGTTGTTTCCAGCTTCTGGTTATTACAAATAAAGCTGCTATAATGAGAGATAAACCTACTAAAATCTGTACACCTAAAGAAACTAATCAAGAGGGAGGACTCTGGTTAAAATGTTCAATCCCCGTTCAGAAAGGCAAAGAGGATGGACATCAGAAGAAGGAGAAAACAGGGAACAAGTCAGGAGCCTGCTACAGAGGGCCTCTGAAAGGCTCTGCCCTGCAGACTATCAAAGCAGATGCTGAGACTTATGGCCAACCTTTGGGCAGAGTGCAGGGAATCTTATGAAAGAAGCAGGAAATAGTAAGATTTGGAGAGGACAGGAACTCCACAGGAAGAGGAATAGAACCAAAAAATCTGAGCACAGGGGTCTTTCCTGAGACTGATAATCCAAGCAAGAACCATTCATGGACATAACCCAGAACCCTGCACAGATGTAGCCCATGGCAGTTCAGTGTCCAAGTGGGTTCCACAGTAATGGGAACAGAAACTGCCTCTGACATGAATTGATTGGCCTGCTCTTTGATCACCTCCCCCTGAAGCGGGGGAGCAGCCTTACCAGGCCACAGAGGATGAGATGCAGCCACTCCTGATGAGACCTAATTGACTGGGATCAGAAGGAAGGAAAAGAAGCCCTCCCCTATCAGTGGACTTGGGTAGGGGCATGGGTGGAGAAGAGGGAGGAAGGGAGTTATTGGGAAGGGAGGAGGGAGGGAGCTACAGGAGGGATACAAAGTGCATAAAGTGTAATTAATATAAAATAAAAAATAAATAAAAAAGAGAATGATTCCTGTCACCATGGAGCCAGGGCCTGGCTGTTTCCACCTCACTCTATTCTACAAGTACCATTGTAGTCTTCACACTTAGTGGATCCCCTACAGTCTTTCTGCTTTTGAGGCTGTTTTTGCCTCTCAGCTGAAAAATCTTCCAACTTGCTTTCTAATTATCCAAATCCTTCATAATCCCAGTACCAGAACTAGGTCACATTTTCTCCACAAACACTCATATTTACTTCTTTGTTATCTAAATTCCTTTAGGTCTGATAATGTTCCTCTTCCACCTCAGCAATGAAGACTCAGTGTCTACAATCTGCTCTGCTTGAGTGGTGACTTATCTCCCTCCTTCATATGTCAGGGTCTCTGTCCCCCTACCTTCTTGTGTCCCGTCCCTTCCCATTCTTTCCCTTCCTGCCTTTTTCCACAGAAATATCTGTGGACTGATACTGATGACTCTTTCTAAATAGGAATCAGAAGATTGGTTTTCTAAATTGCAGGCCTGCAAGGGTGAACAAAACAAAGCAAAACTTCCCTAAACCCATGTAAGCCACCTAGAGATTTACAACTTACAAACTGTTGTTCATTTCTCCTAAAATGTTTAACCTAATCACCATTCCTGTTTGTTTTAAATGTTATGCTCCCATATCTGCAGTTGCTCATATTTACTTCTAAGTGTTTAATTTGGCAACAGAACAACCAGATAAATTTATTTTCTGGAGCTGGGGACCAAACCTAGAGCCATATCCTTGCTAGGCAAGCACTCTTCCACCAAGTCAAACCGCCTAACCTGTAAACAGGTCTTTATTAAAGATTCCTGTGTATAGTAACTTCTAATACAGAAGACAAAAGGTTGAGATGATCTCAGCGACAGGGGAGAATTTCTGTAACTCCTTATTCACTATGTATAATGTCAGGGTGATGTCTAGAGCCCTGAGGGTCCAGAACCATTCTTTCTCACTCACATTCATAGGCCTCACATTCTTCACCCTGTGAGTTCAGCACCACCTCAAGAATCTTGGTTGCTTGTACCCTGATATCTCTTTGGTTTTATTATCCATAACCTGCCTGAATTCCTTAATTGAAACATCATCCTCCATTGGTTGAATGTGTGTGTGTGCTGGTTACTAGGCTTGTGTTTATTTTGTTGGTTGTGGTAGGATATTGTATGCACACACACGCAGACACAGACACACACACACAGACACACACACACACACACACACACACACATCACTTGACACAAGAGTCTTCTAGGAAGAGGAGACCTTAATGTGGGATTACTTGATAAAATCACTTGGAGACAAGTCTGTAAGGCACTTTCTTGATTAGCGATTGACGAGGAAGGGCCCAGCTCACTGTGGAAGGGACCACCTCCGGCCAGTATCATGGCTTCTATAAAAATGCAGCTGAGCAAGTCATGCTGAGCAATCAGTAAGCAGCATCCTCCATGCCCTCTGCCTTAGCTCCACCTTGACTTCTTCCTTGAGTTCACACCTTAGCTCCCCATGATACAGACTACGGTTTGACATATAAGACAAAATAAACCTTCTTGTCCTCAAGCTGTGTTTGGTCGTTGTTTTCTGACTGCACCCTAAAGCAAAGTCAGACAAGTTCATGTTCACGTTAAGTTTGTATTAGAAGAACACACCCAAACTGCAGTTCTGTGGGAACTCCCCCTTGGAAGGCAGGGACATTTTTGTGGCTAAATGTATACTTAGAAAGTAGAGAATCATGTACCTGCTGCTTACACAAGCTCAGAGTTCCTCAGATGTGTTAGGTAGCTATAGTGGTGCCTCCTCAAGAAGTTATGTGTGTTCAGTGATAGGGAGAGGGTGGGCTTTTATTGAAAGTCCCCAAATAGAAAGACCTTGTGGCACTTGAGCCTCCCTGCACTATTTGGAAAGATGTCAGGCCCATTATGTATAAATATTATACAATCTGTACAGATGTTCTGGCAGAGTCATTGTAACTGAGACAGCATAAGCCATTTACCAAGACCTCCTCAGGGTATGGTCTCAGGTAAAGAGGAGCCAGTATTTGGGTAAAGCAGAGAGGAGGAGGCTTGAGCAAAGAGACACTCAAAGCAATCTCACAATACATGAGGAGAGTCAAGAAATATAATGTCAGAGAGCTGAGATGTAACCTGTTTTCTCTGTTAGGGTATTTCCAGGGTCTTGGCACATTCTTCTAAGAATTGTGAAATATTCACACAGGAAAAGTAAAGCAGCAAGAGTCTTTATTATTAGCAAAACAAAGTACCCAGGGTGCAGTGGGCCCTGGTAGTGTTCACGGGCTTGGCGCCTGTTTGGAGCTCCCTTTTATTTGCTCTAAGGGAAGACAGAGCCGGTTGCCACAGGTGAGGCTGTGGTGAGCCTGTATTTTGTTTGACAGAGTTTGGTTATGTAAGTTTTTCTCTGTTACGCAGGTCTCTTCCCAGGGTACATTTGGTGTTCATATGCGTGTACAATTACGCATGGCAGAAGAGAGTAAATAGGAAATTCTCCCTAAAAGTTTATTCAAAAACACAATTTGCCTTCAAATTCAGTTCAGGTAATATTATTTCCCCATCTCTCAGTCACAGGTCTATCCAGGAGCAGAACTGAATAGAAAGGGGGACCTACTGAGAGCTGCAATATTTTCATTGTTTGAAGCAGATACCTGTGCAGTCTGAGGCAAGGCGTGGACCTGCAGTGCCAACAGGTCTCAAGGTGCTTTGTAAGTAAAAAGTAAGTTTTCAACCCGAACCAAGTGGAGTCTGAGTTTGCTGTGTTCACTTGCTCAACAGGAAATGAAGACACCATGAGGTAGTGAAGAGGCATGGATACAAGTCCACAGCAGAGACAGTTTGCTACAGTCAGGAAAGGGAAGTGATCCTGTACATTTGGCTTCTAATCTTCCAGTCAATTCATAAACACTAATTACTAATTAATTATGCAGTTGGGGGAAACTTAATTTGCTTCAGTCTTTTATATTACAATTTACAAATTATTATCAATCAAAGAGTTGACTCTAAGTCACATCACTGAGACAAAAAAATCTCATATGGACCTTGTTTTTTCCTGGAAGAACATGAACAATGGATTCATATCAATTAATGCATAGTTTCTTCCACTTCCTGTGGGGGAAATCTTCCACAATAGACATTGCAACAGGAAGTCACGAATAGCACTAAAGCCAAGTGCTATGGGTGGGTGAGCGTGGTGGCCTGTGGTGCGCTCCTCCTTCCTGGCAACGCTACGCCACGGAGCCGTAGGGAACAGTCTATGCAGCATGTGTGGATGACATAACAAAATGTAATGTACCCTCCGAGAGGCGTGGCTGGTTTCAGCAGGTAATGTTGACCTTTAATATACTTTTGCAAATTCTGCCCATGTCCGTGGTTGTTCCTTCCTCCTCTTCAGCCTTTCTCCATCTGGTCTTCCTTACCTTCTTCAATAATGGTATGAAAAATTCAGTCTTGCTCCCATAGCTTTCTTGCTCTTTGACGGTGCTTATTTCATGCAGGTGAACAACCTCTAGGAGCTTGGAAGGGCCAGCAGGTGTGACCTCAGGTCATGAGCATATCCATCCTCTCCTTCCCGTTGCAGGGCTGGGTGAGGTCAGAAGTCCTCTTGTCCAGTGATCACAGAGTCCACTCTCACACGCACTTATTTTGTTTGATCTTCCCAGCTGTCAGTAAGGAGTATTCATTCACTATGCCTCAGTTTCTTCCTTGTGTTAGCTGTTTACTTCTTGTTGGGACTCTGGCTGAAGATAGTGTTTATCCCACCAGTTGGCCTTTGTGGAGATAGCATAAAACTGTCTTCCAGTCACCGTTTTGCTCTGTACAGTGAATTTATTGTAAGTACATTTAAGTGTCACTATCAGAAGAACTACATGAAATAATGGCTCCCTCACAAGTACCTTCCTCAACTTTATTTAATTAAGAGAAAGGCAGATAAGATGGTGTGTTTTTAGGATGGTTGAGCTCTGCTTCAATTGTCTCTTTTGATTCTCCTCATTGCTTAAGAAGTTCCAAGAAATTTAGATGAACAGGAATTTAGACTACACCTCTTTAAAAACATCTTTTAAAACATTTAAATCTTAGTTTGTGTGTATCTGTGTGTGCCCATGCTGCAGTGTAGTTGGGATGTCAGCAGACCTCCTATCTGTCAGTTCTTGCCATCCACCATGTTTGAAAGAAGGTCTCAGTTTTGTTTTTTGCTCCTGTATAATCAGGCTAGCTGGCTTGTGGGCTCCAGAGGTTCTCCTGTCTCCAGTTCTTATTGCACTTCACATTTCACTGTAGGGGTGCTAGGAGCTGGGATTACAAACATTTGGTACATTCAGCTTCACATGAGGTTCTATGGATTCAAGCTCATGGCTGCTGGGCATGTACTTTACCCACAGAATCCACACTTCAGCCCTGGAATTTTAATTCTTAATATTTATAAGCTAGAACACCTATGCTCTAGCTTATAGGCTTTTCTGCCCTGGTTATTTATTTTCTTCGTGTCCCTCAGTATTCCATATCCTCTGTCTTTGCTTCCACTATGACAGGTTTTCTTGTGTACATACCTCTTTAGAC
>REGO01000013.1:8768141-8788811 GCA_010120015.1 Rhombomys opimus | reverse complement strand
TTTTTTTTTTTTTTTTTTTTTTTACTGATGGAAGAAAGAAAAATTATTCTCTTCAGTAGAAACCTCAATTACAAGAAACTTCTTGGTATTTAAAGCCTTTACAAGTGGAAGATGAAATTGGCCATTATCTTAAGTCTGAAGTCTACATGTTAGGGTATATACAAGCCTGAGGTTCAGGCATGACCCTCCCAGCGTTTTGAGAGGGCCTGGGCTGAGGGTACTAGTAACTGGGTCCTTTCTGAGTCATTTATTGTAATTTATCCTTGGGTTTTCTTCTTCTAATCTTAGATCCTGCCTGGTGAGTTTAAATCTAACAATACCCTCAAATAGAGTTGAGTCCTGTGAGTAATTTTTCTTTAAGAAAACAAAACAACAACAACAAAAAAAAAACAACTGTAATTTACCCCATTGATAATTTCCTGAATTTTCTGTACCCAATTCATACATGTAGAGGTTTCCAGCCAAGCGTTTAAAGCTTGGATGCATCTGAAGATAATGTTAACACTTTGTCAAGCATTTGAATCCCTTCCAGCCCATTGTAGTGCTATCCTCTGTCCACAAACATCCCTTCATTATTGCCTAATTACATGCAAATTTCTAAAATGAATGAGTTTTAAGGACTTGTCAATCTGTCATCCTAGGAACCACTGCAACATTTTGACTGCTGGATAAATAATCAGCAATAATCACACTATGCAAATTTGATATTTTCTGTACAATTATCTGAAACCGTAAATAACTGGACACAAAGACATTTGGCATTCTCTCCATGAGACTTGACCTACAGAGCTTTTTCTCTTCTAACAAATATGCAAGTAGCAAATTTGATTTTTCAAGTTTTTTCCCCCTGTAATTCCAACTGTGCAAATGGACCTGGTTAAAAAAAAAATATGACTGAGCAGATACAAAGGTAATTTTGTTTATTTTTATCCAGAGCCTATTTCCCCTTAGCAAGTTATCTTGTTTCCCCTTTACTTTTAATTTTTGTAATTTTCACCTTTCCTCTCATGCACCACCCTTCTTCTCCCCACAAATATGCAGGGAATAAAGGGAGGGAGTATTTGGCATAAATTTGTTTTCTCTGTTCAGTTTTTTTAATCTTCCCCATATCTGCTGAAATTTGCCTTGTAAATTCATTTCTAAGTGTGTAGCACAGATTAGGCACTTGAGAGCGTCCAATATCAAATGTCTAATTACCGGTTACAAATACAGCCTGTGCTGCTGAAATCACCCAGACTTACGGACACACGCGTCTCCCTCCTCTGGGCATGGTGGTTTCTTCTGCGATGGTTTGGGAATCAGCTTGTCTGTTTACGTGAGAGCAAGTCAAGGGGTTTTAAGTAAGGACAATTCAGTCTTTAGGAAGCCACTGGTTTAAAAGAACCTTGACACTTTGAGAACAGTGTGTACAACTCAGGCACTCCACATTTTTTTTTCCAGTATTTAAAGGACAATAAAAGGAGGAGGCTCCAAGATGGTGGCAACCCACGTGTACCTTTCCTGAAGGTCGGAAGATCCACCCTATAGTCCAAAACTGGGGAGTGGATGGGTGGCTGAAGCCAGCGCACTGCCTTGAGGCTTTGTGAGCTGGAGAAGACAATGTGTGAGCTGGGACAGATTGGATCCAAACACCCTGTGGACATCTCTGGCTGTCAGAGAGTGGTGAACTGTTGACCCCATGCACTGTTGGCTGCACCTTCACTTGCTCCTCTTGTCCCAGAGGTGCGTAACCCCAGATACTGGGACTCCTTACTCTAACGGCCAAACAGGGGACCCAAATATGAGAGTAGAAGACTGTGGGCCCTCTGCGCTTTCCACACACGCCTGCGATCGAGTGCCTCTACGAGAGAGTGAGAGTGTATACAGAGCCCCAGATCAGTGCGCCTCTACACTAGCAGGTAGACATCTGAACCCTCCCTCCCACACCCCTGCTGTGGGCAACAAACACAGGGGTCTCTGGGACAGCGTTCTCAACACTGAAGCTCCTGTTCTGTGGGTCTCCCAGTGAGGTCCAGCCAAACTCTTCCTGGAACCAGATGCTGCAGCTCAAGCAGATCTGAGCACGTGGAGCACAATACCAAGTCAGCCTGTGGGCCACAGAGCCATGCAGGGAACCGCTCACACTCCCTGCGCTTGCAAACAGCAAACAATGCCTGTACCACAACCTGCACTTGCCTTGTGCTCCTCTCTTAGACCTCACCCTTCCAGGCAGGCACACCTCCACTCACACTCCTGCACTTCTGCACTTGTGCCTGCGACCTTCCTCCCTTATCTGCTTCTGAAACACCAACACTCACTCACTAACTGGAGGATCTTTCTCATATTCCTGAAGAATACTCCAGAATCCAGAGACAGATGTGCCCAGTCTGCATTACAGGATCCAGGAACAAACGGCAGAGGCTACTGACCACCAGATGGCTGGGGTCTGCATAAGAACACATCCAACAAAAACCAGGACATAAGGCTTCACCAGCAACCCTCAAAATCAATGGCTATTTTAATTCATCAGAAACACAGGAAAATGATTTAAAATCCATGCTTATCCAGTTATTAGAGGCACATAAAGAGGAAACAAACAAACAACAATAAATACCATCATGGAAAGACAGGAATCCACATTCAAACAGATGAAGGAAATGGTGCAAGACATGAAAACAGAATAGGGTTCAATGTAGAAAACATAAATAGAGAAAACCCTGGAGCTTGAGAACTTAGAGAAGAGATCAGGAACCCACAAAGATAAGCATCACCAACAGAATACAAGAGATGGAAGAGAGAATCTCAGGTGCTGAATCTACAAATGCAGAAATTAATACATCTCTCAAAGAAAAGAATAATTCGGGAAAAGTTACAAACACAAAGCATCCAATAAATCAAGGACACCATGAAAAGACAAAATCTAAGAAAAATAGGGGGCAGATGAAAAAGAAGATTCCAGGCTCCATAGTACAGAAAATATTTTCAAGAAAATCATAGAAGAAAATGTTTCCAATTTAAAGAGATGTCCTTAAACAAACAAGAGGCTTCAAAGAAAAAATACTAAAATCAGCAAGGGAAAAAGGACAAGTAACATATATAGGTAGACCTATCAGAATCACACCAGACTTCTCAACAGAAACCATGAAAGCCAGAAGGGCCCAGACAGATGTCATTCAGACTCTTTGAGAACACAGATGCCAAAACAGACTACTATACCCAACAAAGCTTTCAATCAACATGGATAGAGAAAATAAAATATCCCATGAGAAAACTAAACTTAGATAATATCTACATAGCAACCCAGCCCTACAGAAGATACTAGAAGGAAAATTCCAAACTAACATAATCAACTACACCCAGGAAAACACAGAATGTAGATAACTTCACAACAAAAAAATTAAAAGAAAACAAGCACCACCAACTGTAACATTCATTGGTCACTATTATCTATCAACATCAATGGACTCAACTCTCTAATCAATGGACACAGACTAATAGAATGATTGTGGAAACAGTATCCAATATTCTGCAGCATCCAAGAAACATTCAAACTCAACAGTGTAGACCTTTCTCTCAGCACCCCATGGAACCTTGTCCAAAATTGACCATGTAGTCAGACACAAAGCAAGTCTCAACAGGTACAAGAAGATTGAAATAATCCCTTGTATGTTATCAAGCCACCATAGCCTAAAACTAGACCTCAACAATAGCAAAACTAGCAAAAAGCCTACACATGCATGGAAACTAAACAACTCTCTACTCAACAACAGCTAGATCAGGGACAAAATAAATAAGGGGAATAGGGACTGTCTCTGATATGAATTCAGTGGCTGGTTCTTTGACTCTCACCTCCACCCCCTACCCCCGGAGAGAGGAGCAGCCTTGCCAGGCCACAGAGGAGGATATTGCAGCCAGTCCTGCTGAGACTTGATAAGCTAGGGTCAAATGGAAGGGGAGGAGGACCTCCCCTATCAGTGGACTGTAGGAGGGGCATAGGAGGAGATGAGAGGGGGAGGGAGGGTGGAATTGGGAGGGAATGCGGGAGGGGGCTACAGCTGGTATACAAAGCAAATAAAATGTAATTAATGTAAAAATAAAAATTCAATTAAAAAAAGAAATTGAAGACTTCCTAAAATTCAATGAAAATGAAGGCACAATGTACCCAGATTTATGAGACACAATGAAAGCAGTGCTAAGAAGACAGTTCATAAAACTAAGTTCCTACAAAAGGAATTTTGAGACATCTCATAAAAGCAACTTAACAGCACACCTGAAAGACCTAAGGGGGAAAAAAAGAAGCAGATATACCCAAGAGGAGTAGACAGTTGGAAATAATCAAACTCAGATCTGAAATCAATAAACTAGAAACAAAATCATTCAAAGAATCAATGAAACCAAGAGCTGGTTGAGAAAGTCAACAAGATAGACAAACCCTTAGCTAACCTAACTAAAAGGCAGAGAGAAACTATCCAAATCAGCAAAATCATAAATGAAAAGGGAGATATAATGACAAACACTGAGGAAATTCAAATAATCTTTAGGTCTTACTTCAAAAGCCTATACACCACAAAATTTAAAAATCTAGATGAAATGGACAATTTTCTTGATAGATTCCATTTACCAAAGCTAAACCAAGATTAGATAAATAGATTAAACAGTCCTATATACTCCAAGAAAATAGAAGCATTCATTAAAGTCTCCCTGCCAAAATAAAAAAATAAAAAACCCAGGCCTCAATGGTATCAGCTTAGAATTCTACCAGACCTTCAAAGAAGAGCTGATGCCAATATTCTTTCAACTCTTCTACAAAATAGAACCAAAGGAAAATTATCAAACTCATTCTATGAGGCCACAGTCTCCTTGATACCTAAAACACAAAAGGAGAACAACAAAAAAGGAGAATTTCAGTCCCCTCTCTCTCTTATGAACATTGACACAAAAATACTCAATAAAATACTCAGAAACCAAATCCAAGAGCACATTAAAGATATCATCCACCATGACCAAGTAGGCTTCATCTCAGGCATGCAGGGGTGGTTGAATATATGGAAATCCATGAATGTATCCACCACATAAACAAACAGAAGAAAAAAAAAAACATGATCATCTCCATAGATGTCAAAAAAGCATTTGACAAAATTCAACACTCATTCATGAGTTTGGGAGAGATATAGGACACAAGGCACATACCTAAACATAATAAAGGCCATATACAGCAAGCCTATAGCCAACATCAAAATAAATGGAGAGAAACTTAAACCAATCCCTCTGAAATCAGGAACAAGGCAAGACTGCTCTGTCTCTCCATATCTCTTTGACACTGTACTTGAGGTCCTAGCTAGAGCAATAAGACAACTAAAGGAGATCAAGAGAATACACATTGGAAAGAAAGAAGTCAAAATATCACTATTCACAGATGATATGATAGTATACATTAGTGATGCCAAAATTCTGGCTAATATCCAGAATATATAAAGAACTCAAAAAGTTAAACAGCAACAAATCAAGTAATCCAATTAAAAATGTAGTGAAGAGCTAAACAGAGAATTTTCAATAGAGCAATATAGAATGGCTGAAAAACACTTAAAGAAATGCTCAACATTCTTAGTCATCAGGGAAATGCAAATCAAAACGACCATGAGATTTCACCTTACATCCATCAGAATTGCTATGATCAAAAACTCAAGTGACAACACATGCTGGAGAGGATGTGGAGAAAGGGGAACCCTACTCTACTGTTAGACTAGGATCAGAAGGATACTGTTAGACTAGGATCAGAAGGAAGGAGAGGAAGACCTCCCTATCAGTGGACTTGGGTAGGGGCATGGGTGGAGAAAGGGGAAGGGGTGGGATTGGGAGGGAGGGTGGGAGGGAGCTACATGGGGGCTACAAAATGAATAAAGTGTAATTAATAAAAATTAAAATAAAAATATTAAAAAAGAAGTTAAACAGTAACAAATAAAGTAATAAAATTAAAAATGGGGTACAGACTAGAGAATTCTAAATAGAGGAATATTGAATGAAAGAAAAACACTTAAAGAAATGCTCAATATCGTTAGCCATCAGGGAAATGCAAACCAAAACAACCCTGAGATTTCACTTTAAACCCATCGGAATGGCTAAGCTCAAAAACTCAAACTACAACACATGCTGGAGAGGATGTAGAGAAAGGGGAACATTCCTCCCTTGCTTATGGGAATGTATACCTGTATAACCACTTCGGAAATCACTTTGGCACTTTCTCAGACAATTAGGAATAGTGCTACATCAAAATCCAGCTATAACATTCCTAGGCATATATCCAAAATATGCTCACATATACAACAAGGACATTTGCTCAACCATGTTTGTAGCAGCTTTATTTGTAATAGCCAAAATCTGGAAACAACCCAGATGTTCCTCAATTGAGGAATGGATACAGAAAGTGTGGTACATTTACACAATGTATTAAAGCAGAGTATTAAACAAGATGCTGAGACTCATAGCCAAACTTTGGCCAGAATGCACGGATTCTTATGAAAGAAGTGGGGGATAGAAAGACCTAGAGGGGAGTGGAGACCATCAGAACCAAAAATCTGAGTCTAGGATTTTTTTTTCTGAGACTAATACTCCAACCAAGGACCATTCATAGAGATAACCTAGAACCCCTGTAAAGATCTAGCCCACAGCAGTTCAGTTCCAAGTGGGTTCCCTAGTAATGGGAAAAGGGACTGTCTCTGACATGAACTCAATGGCTGGCTCTTCTATCATCTCTTCCTTAGAGGGATGGCAGCCTCACCAGGCCACAGAGGAAGACAATGCAGCCAGTCCTGATGAGAATTGATAGGCTTGGGTCACATGGAAGGGAAGGAGGTTCTTCCCTATCAGTGGACTGGGGAAGGGGCATATGAAGAAAAGATGGAGGGAGGGTGGACTTGAGAGGAAAGAGGAGAGAAGGCCACAGCCAGGATATAAATTTAATAAATTGAATAAATGATAATAATAAAGAAGCAAAAAAAGGACAATAAAAGAAGAACCATTACTTACTAAATATATTGGCTGATTGGGTTGCAGGGCGTGATGGGGAATTACTTGGCAGTAGCAACAAAAAGAGCTGAGAGAACTTCATTTTGATGGTTTGTTAATGGCTGTGCTCGTTGGAGGGAGCAAATTCAGCATTGATTTTTACAAAATAGGGAAGAATCATCTGGTGCCAATGCTGGCTTTTTTAAATTTCAAGATATTTAGGCCAATAAAGTATATTGATTTTACTTAGAAAGACACTGAAAGATTGCCATACATAAACTTGAAACACAGAAATGATTCATGCAGTGCTCTGTGCCCCAGCCAGTCATTTTCTCTTGTGAGTGAAGCCATCCATCAATAGAAAGGCAGCTGGACTCATTGATACTATTATTATGTCTAAGCCTCTGCTAACCATGAATGCAAGTACTGCATCTTGCTGGTCGTGAAAGGCAGGCAGTTAGTACCTAAACACTAGAGGCAGAGGAGGGGAAAGGCAGAACCAGCAGCCTTCCTGGTTACACTCCACCCCATATCAGTGCATCCCGGAAACAGGAGCCTCGCTCGCCTAAGTTCCCTTAAATTGTAGTGGTCATAAACTAAACTCAGGGAAGCCTTCTTCCTCCGAGACTATTTTTGGAAGCACTGTTTTATGATTTTTAGAATATATTTTAGTTATGTTCATGTGCACTTGTGAAAGTGAATACTGGTGCCCACAGAGGCTGGAACAGGGCACGGGAGCTCTCGGAACTGGAGTTTCAGGGTCTTGTGAGCAACCCACTGTGTAAACATGGAACCTCTGTAAGATAGCACATCAATGTGACCTTTGAGCTGTCTCTCCAGCCTCACCGTTGGCATTCTGAGCAGCATGCACAGCATAGGTATATTACAATGCATGTTTGCAAACCATGGCAGCATTGGAAATGGCAATATTAGCAACTGATGAGGCAAGATGAAACATGTTCCGTGAAAGCCATCTTTATGAAACATGTAAAATTCTCCTTAGTTAGGGCCAGGCAGAAAATAAGCATGGTTACAGTTGCAGATGCCATTTGCTAACTCCAAAATCATCACATGGAGCCCACCACTCACAGAAGCACTTGGCAAGAGGGTTATTTCTTGAAAACCTGCATGTAGGGGTCAAACCATTAAAAAACGCGGCCCTAGACAAAGGCTTGCAGGGCATTCTATAGGAAACCAGAGGAATTCTAGCAAGGGTTAGGTAATCTAAAACCTCGCTGGTGGGTGACAGGGAAGGTCCAAAAGTCATGTCCTACTTGGCTTGCGTCCAGGTGGTCGGTGGGCTGCGTTGCTGTGCCATGAACGTGTGGCTACAGGGTTAGATAAGGCTGCCGGACACAGACACCCATTTCTGAGGCAAGATATTTCCCAGTCATGTTGTTATTTACAGGCCGTCACTTGGGTAGGGATTTTATGGTCTTCTTCACAGAATTGATGACCTATGGCCTAATTGTCCCTCAACCTATATTCCCTCAATTGAAGAATGGATAAAGAAAATTTGGAACATTTATAAAATGGAATACTACTAAGCTATTAACAGCAAGATAATCTTGAAATTTGCAGGCAAATGGTTGTAACTAGAAAACATTATCCTGAGTGAGGTAACTCAGACCCAGAAAGACACATGTGGTCCTCACATATAAGTGGATAGTAGACATATAGTACAAGATAACCATTTTACACTCCACAGACTCAAAGAAGCTAAGTAACAAGGAGGGACCAAGGAAAGATGCTTGAATCTCGCTCAGAAGGGGAAGGAACGTGGGAAGACGATGGTAGGGAGGGACTGGGAGGAGAGGAGGGAGAGGGCTGTGATAGGGAGGTAAAGTAAATAAATTAAAAATAAATAAATAAATAAATTCTTGCTACTGGAAAAAAAACATTAAACAGCCATATTTTGCTTTAATTTTGAAATTTAGAGCACACTCTTATTTGTTTAATCTCTGTGTGAGGAAGCATGAATTATCCACAGACATCTTACTACACAGTGTTTGTCCTGCTAGGATATTCCTAAATATTGACTTTCTAATTGACCAAATCAGTAAAAGCAGTGTCTCTCAGGAGTGTGTGTGTATTTGTGTGTGTGTGTGTTCTTCTTTGGATTTTAGGTTTGAAATAAAACTTAAGTAACAGTTGTTGATGGAGCTCATTGGCTGAATGCCAGCCTCAACAGTGTTAGCCCCTGGGTTCTTCCCAGGACTGGAAAACAGATAAAAATAGAAAAAACAAGCAAACAAACAAACAGCACTAACAACAGATTTTGAGGATGGGTGTGTAGCTCACTGGTAGAACCCCTGCCTAGCATATGTGAAAGTTTAGGTTCTTAACCCCAGAATGCCAAAAAATCTTAAATGACTAAGAATCAATTTTAATATATCGGTCATCTTAGGTCTACCAGTTTGTGTTATTCACACACACACACACACACACACACACACACACACACAGCGTGCAGCAGGTCCTTATTGTGATGTTTAGTATCTATATGAAATGGTATTAGTGAGCAGGGCTACAACTACAATGTTTCAGAAAGTCCTAAAACCTGGTTAAAATGTTGTGGACGTATAGATAAGGAGAGGTTTAAGAAAAAGTCTAAAATTCCTGGGGAAAAGCAAGTTTCTCTTTTCTTACCATGCTCAGCCACGCTCTTCTTGGTCCCTGAGAGATGATAGTGCTGATTGCACTGTTGAGGGAGTAAAAGTCTTCCATTGACCTCTGCTTTTCCCCTTGGGTGTTTATGCTCGCCTCTCATGGTGACCACCATCACTTCAGACTCCACAAATACTGCAGCTCAGAGCTTCCCTTCCAGGATTCTTTGATAGTGTGGGTGGCTGCCCTGGTAGGCTGATTTAAAGAACAGATTCAGGAGTCAATTGAGGCGCGAGCCTCCTCTGCTAGGGCTCTGTTGAGTTCTTTGCTGAGGGAGTGCCTCTAAGAGAAGAACACTGGAGTAACCTGGAGGTCACTGGCTTGTAGCCGTGGGGAGCTGTCAATAGCCTCCTCTTCATTAGTCATGTGATTCAGAATAAAATCTGATCCTTTAAGGACACAAATAAAAACAAAAAGGTTCTTCTTTTGTTTAGTTACATCATTGTCACATATCAAGGACACTATAGCTTGCTACAGTTAAATGCAACTTATATGCAACCAAATATGTCAGACTGGACAAATGGCTCCTTGGTTACAAACACCTAATATTCTTACAAAGGGGTTCAGAGTTTAGTTTTCTAGCATTCCTGTCCTGCAACTAACAACTTCCTGTAACTTCAGGTAACAAGAATTTGTGTTCTGGACCCTGAGCACACTGCATGAACTATACATGCTCATATATAGCCACACACACATGCAGACAAAAAATTTTTTACTATTTCTTTTAAAAAAATAGTCATTGATTTTAAAATACATTCTTAATAATAGTTATATTTTTCTTTGTAAATCATCAGAAAATGTTCATTTGCCCTGGTGAATAAATTATAAAGCCAGGGCAGTGTGGTGAGTCATGTAAGGATAGCTGTCATCACACACCACATTGCCTATCATACAGAGTGCTGCAGCATTTCAGAAGGCTTACCCAAGCCCTGTCCGTGTCCACTTTCCGTAAGGAAGGTGTGTGACTATGTTGAACTTGCCATTGTTGTTATTATTATTATTATTATTTTGCTATATTAAGACTCTAAATGATAGAACTCACTGTGCTTTAAAGGTGTCCAGGCAGCTTTGCTTCTGTGAAATCCAAACTTTCACCTAGTCTCTTGTTCCATGAAGCTGGGCTTGAATCTTGACAGATAACATCTTATTTAACCAAGAGGTCAAACCTTAGAAACACATGATGTCCCACACAAGGGTTTGTGAATATCAAATAAGAAAGAACTTATTGAGCTACCTGGAAATATAAAGATGTCTGGCCTGGGTTATAGTAACTAAAAGGGACATTGTCATAACCAGTGTAAAACTGGAGGCCAATGACCAGGATGGTTGATATCTAGAAAACATTAAGTGAATACAGCTATTTTTCAGTATCTAAAACTTCGCCGTGGCAGACAACTTCACTGATATTACAGATAACATAACTACACATTTCTTCCAAATTACTTAAACTAGTGATTGCACTTCATGGCAGGATTTCAGAGTTGTAAGTAATCATAGCTACTCCTAAAGAGTATTAGGTTGTGGAAGCAAGAATCTTGAAGTCAGTGAGAAATATGGATTTAATCTTTGTTGGGTTTGCTGTCTGCGTACTGGTGAAGTCTCGGGGCATTTCTTTTATATTTTTTTATTTATTTATTATTTATTACAATTTATTTACTTTGTATCCCAGCTGTAGCCCCCTCTCTCATCTCCTCCCACTTTCCCTCTCTCTTTTCTTCCCATTCCCCTCCGAAGTCCACTGATAGGGGAAGTCCTCCTCCCCTTCTATCTGACTCTAGCCTACAAGGTCTCATCAGGACTGGTTGCATTCTCTTCCTCTGTGGCCTGGAAAGGCTGTACCCCTCTGGGGGGGTGTTTAAACCCCCAGGGGATGTGATCAAAGAGCCAGCCATTCAGTCCTTGTCAGAGACAGCCCCTGCTTCCCTTACTAGGAAACCCACTAGGAGACTGAGCTGCTTATGGGTTACATCTGAGCAGGGGTCTAGGTCCTCTCTGTGCATGGTCCTTATTGGAGTATCAGTCTCTGCAGGGTCTCTGGGCCCAGGTTTTTTGGCTCTGTTGTATCAGGGCATCTCTAAACACGAAACCTAATCTGTTAACAAGGAACTGATACCTCTCTGTGTCTTGTATATTAAATTATATGCAAATAATTTAAAACAATGTCTGATGAAGAATAGACTTAAAAGTGAATGGATTTCTGTTCTAGTTTGTTTTTAGTTGCTATAAGACATTCTGATCAAAATCACATGGGGAAGGAAAGCATTTACTTCATTTTATAGGTTGATCCCAGAGACTGGGAAGCAGAACCAGCTCTGAAAGTGGGGCTTCATTATTACAATCAGCCTCTAAATCCAGCTACATAAGGCCATACCTGCCCCTTTTCTAAACTGTAGCCAGAAGCAGTTGGTATTCACAGGTATGCTTCAGGAGAGAGGCACTCAGGATTCATCGTGTATCTGAAGCATCTCGGAGCTTTCAGAAACCTTCATATCACGTTCACATTCTAGAGCCCCCAAGCGGAATCTCTAAGGGAGGGCTTAACAAACAGCACAGGTGATTTCGGTTTCCAGCCAACGTTACAAATTAGGTTCTTGAAGTTTAATGTCTATCAGGCCTTGTTCCAGGTCCTGGGCAGGAAGCCATGAGGCTCTCTGCTTAAAGAGCTATCAATTTACTCACATGCCCAAGGTCTGCGATGCCCTACAGGTGTTGCCCATTACCACCAACCAGGGTTAGCCCTCAGGGGTCCTCTGCTCTCTGAGAAACTGGGAGGTTCAAATCGAGCCCTCCTGTAGTTGGAGGACATGCCACTTAAGTGTGAACTAAACTATATTTCCCAAATAAAGAGTGTTTGAGTGCATTAGACATGAGACAGCTGCAGAAAGCATTCATTGCACACACAGCACGTCTTCCTTCCTGGGAGGGTCCACCCAGGAAGTCATTTGAGAGGTGCTGGAAGATCCCCCTTGACTCCAGCCTCTCTCCTCCACGGCATCAAATTTGATCACTGTTACAATTAGTAATTTCATAGTTATGTTAACCAAGTCTTATGTTCCAAAAATTTCACATCATTTTGCTTGAAGGAACTCTTGAATGAAATCAGAAATGTAAGAAGACTCTATAAGTTTAAAGTGTGACAAATGTGTAAGCCACTGCTCTCGCACACTATTAGGTGAGTGTAATCACAATGGCCGAGAGGAAATCATGAAATATTAGTTGTGTGTCTGATATCCAGCTGGATCCTGTCTTTATTAGACTAGCTTGTTTGAGGTTTAGCAACTATCTCCTTATCTACAGTGAACGGTTCACCATAGTCAAGGGCTCAGGAAGGTTCCTACTCAGGTTAGTATAATGATTACAGGTCTCTAATACCCTGGTGACTATGGGCGCCGCATATGACCAGGTAAAGCAGCAGTAGGAAAGGAATTGGTGTTGCCGAGGAAACCATTGTTGTACCCAGTAAGGAAGGCAAAACCAAGCTCTGTCTATTCTTTCTATTATAAACTGTATTTGGGAATTTTTTCCCCTTCCAGAATAGGTTTCTCCAGTGGCTTCAGTACTAATAAAAAATAAACCATTGTAGTGAGCAGAGCTGATTCTCCACTCTGTGCATTAGCAGTTAATGTGACCTAGTATTGTTTTAATGGGTTCTAAGACTGGGTCATCCCAACCCTCACAGACACAGAACACTATCATTAACATTTGCTCTGCTCAGCAGGTGCGAAGTTTGGAGGCCAGCTCCTGGTAGCTCAACCCATCCCATTAAGAATCAGCATGAAGCTCGAGGGATGCTGGGGAAGGAACTGAAACTATGTTGGCTCCCACAAGGCATTTTGGCCCTGCCTGCTGGGGCTGGTAAAAAGCTTGGGGCTTTTAGGTGGGCCCTAACCTTCCTCACAACACTGGGCCTGAGTTGCCAGGGATGCAGGTCCCAAGAGAGAATGTAGCTTAGTGACATGTTTTCCTAAGTTAACCTCGGAGGTCAGGTTATCTTACTCTGCTGTGTTGTATTAATTAAAAATGAATCATTATTAAAGATGCTACCTTTTTTTCCATCGGATTGTTTTGACATCTTTGTCAAAAATCAGGTGTCCATAAGTGTCTGGTTTAGTTCTGAGTCTTCTATTAGATTCCGTTGATTCACCAGTCTGTTTCTATGCCAGCACCATGCTGGTTTTATTACTGACCTCTTCTATGGGTGAACTAGGGGCGAGGGATGGGTGGAGAAGATGGAGGAAGGACATGAGTGGGAGAGGACGAGGGAGGGGGCAACAGCTGGGATCCAAAGTGAATAAACTGTAATAAATAAAATATAAATATACAAAAAATGAGTCATTATAACTTGCCATATTCAAGAAAAATGTAATTCTGGCTCTACTTTTTTATGGAAAAACTGCAAACAAACTCTTGGGGTGATTTCCAGACCCACCGTACTGCCCCATTTTCAGAAGGATATATATATATGTGTGTGTGTGTGTGTGTGTGTGTGTGTGTGTGTGTGTATTTTTTTTTCCAAGACAGGGTTTGTCTGTGTAGCCCTAGCTGTCCTGGAACTCACAATGCAGGCCACGCTGCCATCAAATGTGGATATCTGTCTTACAAGTGCTGGGATTAAAGCTGTGCTCTGTCACCATTACCCTGCTGAGGGTCATATTCAAGTATTTTTGTCATACAGCCTCTGGGGAGATGAACCTAAATTTTCTGAATTTTCTTTATGATCAAATGATTCATGCTTATAATTGACCACATGAACATTTAGATATATGTCGTGTTTGAGACCAGTCAGCATGTTTCTTGTTTTCTCTGAAAAGCTGACAGGTTCGTGGCGAAACTTACATTTCCTACTTCCTCAGAGTCATCAGTTTTACATGGACTTACAAGGCCTGTGGCCTATGGCCCCGGTGACTCTTTGACAGCATTTTGCTGTGTTCTTTGAATGCAGCAGAAATTTTGCCATTCTCTGGGGCTTCTAATGGAGAGATGGTTACTTCGAGGACAGAAAATTATTGTTTTGAGTGCTGGACTGATTTCTCTGAATTCAGTAGTAAAAAATACTATTGTAATTTCCTAGGTCCTGAAAAAGTCTAAGGGGTCATCCAGATCATGATTACACTTTGTTTAGTAGTCCCAGATTTTGTTTATAGTGACTAGATGTTAAAATTTCACACACACACACACACACACACACACACACACACACACACACAGAGTCATATATGAACATTGAAATTCACTGTGTCAAATCGCTATAGAAATATGTAGAGCATTAAGTTAATAAGTAAGTGCTTAAATCAATATGCAAGTCCAAGCAGAGGAGGAGCAGTTCTCATATGTGAAAGTTCTAGAGAAGAAAGTTAGCAAGATACAGCTAAAGAGCCGTTTACAGAATGTACCTGTGTCCCCTGTGTGCTATTCTCATTGGATGCTGAACATCCTTCTGGGTGAAATACAAGGAGAAAGGGTGCTACTTAAATGCCAGAACGACCCAGGCAAAATTCTGTGTTAGCCCTTTCTCAGCTCCATAATCTTCTACAATTTAGTGTGAATGGTGCTCAACATTCTGTGGAGGAGAGACAACATGAATTTAGTCATCTTTGAGCATCCAGTGAAGTGACATTTGCACCATGGAGCCAGCGAAGTTCATTTAGAACATCAGTGCTTCTTTCAAGGCTCCAATTTCCATATCTCGGTTCTGAAAAGCTATCTGGTAAACCAGTTTCACATAAATTAAATTCTTACTAACAGTTGTAGAAAATTATTATTTTTTTAATCTTTTACCTGACTGATCATAGTCTTGTTGTTTTTCTTTTTGGATACCATTTCAATTGAAATCTTATCCTAAATTTCTTCTGGTTA
Source organism: Rhombomys opimus (assembly GCA_010120015.1). Classification (NCBI taxonomy): domain Eukaryota; kingdom Metazoa; phylum Chordata; class Mammalia; order Rodentia; family Muridae; genus Rhombomys; species Rhombomys opimus. The sequence continues at coordinate 8,773,304 of REGO01000013.1, read as the reverse complement.
CAACTGGATCATAAAGGATGACAATCTTTATCACCAATTCATACAGGAAATCAACTTCTGCTTTTACATAATTGTTTGATACTGGGTTTATAATTTAATCCAGTGATGAGGATCAACAAATCTGTATGTGTAACATGGCTGCAATTCCAGAACTCCTCTGGTTATTTCACATTTTTCAAATAGGAGTTAATTTCTCAGTTATTAAAGAGTGGTGTGTGTGCACGTGTGTGTGTGTGTGTGTGTGTGTGTGTGCGTGTGTGTGTGTGTGTGTGTGTGTGTGTGTGTGTGTGTATTGAGTGGCATGTTTCTCTCAGCAGAAAGCAAAAAGAAGTATTTGCTCCCTGCCCCTCTTCTGCCACTCTGTTTCCCACACGGAACAGGGACAACACTGTGCCGGAGTTTCAGAGTTGTGACATATCAACAAGAAAGAGCTTCTCAAATATGTCCCGGCTCTGCTGGTGTTTGACATTAAATGACCCATATCAGGTCACTGTAACTCATAAGGGCTACATTTTATTATCTTTCCAAGTACTAAGTGTGTTTTTGCCAGGGATGGGGGTGACATAAGGGAACAAAGCATTGTCCCTGGCTTCAGCTCTCAAGTTCCCTTTTGCTAAGTTTCGAGCCGTTTGCCCCACATTTGTTCTGCCTTTAGGTTCTTGTGCATGTGCATTTGAGGTCATCCTCTTTCCCCGTAGATCATTCTGGAAGAAGGAAGGGGAAGAATCAGAGCTGTGCTGACATTAGCTCTCACAGACAGGAAAATCAGCTGGGTGATGATGACATTTCAAGGACATCTCTAGAATGCACTGCTTCCTCTTTTAGTTGGTCAGTGTTTCAGATTTCTTAATTATTGCACATTCACTCAGGTGCCTGCACTGGACAAACAGGAAGACATTAAGAGGTCTCTTTTGTTGTTTAACTTCACAGTTCAATGTTTCACACAGCTGAGGAATTTCGTTCCAGAAGCACATTTTAAAATGCACTTTGAATTAAATGTCTATCGGGTTAATAATACACTACTTTCTTTCATCTAAAATGGTTGAGTTTCCAAGATGGTGTTTAAACTTTTATTGAAATTAATAGACATTTAGAATCCTTGGACTAGTTCCATAGCACTAAGCTCAGTTATTTTATTGTGTAGCTGTGTGTCGTGCTCAATATTCTATAATGGGTCACTTTACAGATAAGGATACAATAATGATTACATAACCCTGATCCTCTAAATGCCAAAGACAATGGCAATTGTGAAAAGGATGGAAGAATCTGAGAGCCGTCTTTTTGCAGCTTTCTGTGGTCTATTTGTTTCAAGAGGAGCAAGCTGTATCCCAGTATCTTATCAATGATGGACTCTCCCAGATGAGAGGACCAAAGAAACCTGGAACAGGAAATGTCCAGCAGTACTGAGTTCTGGAATGAATCCGGATCAACATTTCGTCTAAATTTCTCTGGGGAGATTTTCATGGATGCTCCTTGTTACCGACTCTCCTCTCCTTTCAAGGCAGTCATTCAGCCCTTCCCCTTCCCCCAGAGGCCATCTGTTTTCCAGGATACATTGTCCCAACACATTTCATCTCTTATATTTTCCACATCCGCACTCACATTTTTCCTTTTCTTCTAACCTCAAACAAATTAAGTTTTCCCCTCCAAATCAGGAGGTCTGTCTATGAGCAATACAACAGGTAGGGAGCTTGCTTTGAGCTACTGTACGCTACTGGGAAATTGGCATGGAGGTTTCCACTATCAAATTAACAATGAGATAATCAATATGTTATTAGGAAACGTCAGAGATGACCTTGATATCACACCTCACTCCTCCAGGGTACCCAATTTTTTTGACATTACTTATGCCTAGACGAATCTTCCAAACACATTTGGGAAACATGGGATACTATAAATCCTACAATGGCTATTTCTTGCCACATAAATTTTAGAAATTTGGATTTAAAGTGAATGTGAGGTACCAGAAAGTGAAATGATCTGTAAAATGATGCCACATTGCTAGCTTGGGAGTCTGGAGCATCATTATCTATTCCCTGACAATACTGCTCTGGGGGGTGAGCAGAATGGTTAGTGGGAAGGGAAAAATTTAAACCTGAGGTCAAGCTGACATCTCTGTGGTACCTGCAGGTGGGATGAGGAAGAAAGTCTTTAGATTTTCAGAATCTCAGAGTGAGCTCTGTGATGGGCACTCCACATTTGCGTGTTAACAGATCCATACATAGAGACTGAACCCTGAAGGTGCAGGAGACCATTTGGGGGCAACACAGATGCAGGGAACCCAGGAGCAGAGATGAGGCCATTGTCAACGTGAAGGAGAATTTGAAGCCTGGAATCGTGAGGTTGTAAAACACACAGGGTCTCATGGATATGCTGGAAAGGTTGAAATAAGACCCAAAAGAAAACATCTTGGCCCGTGCAATATCCCCAGTACCTCAAATAGTTTTTATTTGTTGGGTACGTTTTAATGCTTCTATTGGAGCACTAACACCTAGGACATTAACAAATATGAGTTAAATAAATAGGGAAATGCATAAAGTGTTTCCAATATGAAGTTTTCACAATTTCATTTTGGTAAAGCAAATATGTGCTGTAGTCTATTGTGCCAAATATGCAGCAAACACTTTCTATGCAACTCACCGAGAGAAGCATTCATTTGGTCTTCTCAATGGAAGATGTATCTAAGGAGCTAATAATTACGAGCCAGTAAGTAAAATAATTTGGATTTAAGCAACCTGAGTCTGCCTCCATGGCACATAACCACCACTTATCAACAAAATGCTGTCACTGGAATTACATTGTAACTGCAAGGATGATGCTGAATTTAAGATTATAGAGTGATTTATTCTAGCAACATGGGTGCTCTGGCAAGGGATCACATCTGAATAACTAGGTCTGTGTGATCTCGCTGGAATACAGACACTTCCATTGTACACACACACCTTTTATCCCAAACAATGTCTAATTGAGAGACAAAGTAGGAATCCTTAGAAAGTTTTGAAAGAATCACTTAAAGAACAGAGAACAGACAGAAAAGAGAAGCTGCTTAAGAGCAGTGCAGAGACATGGCAAGAGAGTTCAAAGAGACAGTACAAAAACGTTTGGGAAGAGAGGACAGTTTGGTACAGTTCAAGAAGTCCAGAGGCAGTTTTTCCAAGAGCAGTAATTCAGTGAGAAGCAGAGAAGCCAATTTGAATCAGTCAACTTGGAGAGGAGTTTTGAGCCAGAACAGCTAAGTAGAACTGACCAGCCAGAGTTCAGAAAGAACTAGAAAGAGTGAGCTTATTCAGCAGTAAGTCTCAGAGGCTGAAAACAGACTAAGCCGAGGTTCGCAGACAGAGGCTGGAAACAGAAACCTTCACGGTCTGGGCTCGCACAAGATTAAACTATATGGAGACTAGAAGCCCTCAGGCCTAGGCCTAGAGATAGTGAGAGAGAAACACTCTAGACTCAGCCCAAGCCGTGTATTTGTAAAACTTGGGTTTGGTTCTTATCTCATCCTCTCATCTGAGAAAATAAAAACAGTATCTACAGAGGATGAACATGAGAAAGCTTTCACACAGACTACATTGTCCCTCCATGGTCACTATAAAGATAACTTAACCTTTGATATTTACATAGTTATTTCAGATGTTATGGTCAGACATTTGAGGCTTAAAGATAGATTTCCAAATGATTTTAAAAATATGAAAATAGGGGGCTGGAGAGATGGTACACTGATTAGGAGCAGTTCTTCGGAGAACCTTCCCAGGAGCGGAATCAGCAGCTCACAACTTCCTGTTGGTCCATCCCTAGGGGGCCCAATGTCGTCTTCTCACCTCTCAAGGCAGGTGCCCTGTGCATCACACAGCACATGTGTGCACACACACCTGAATGATAACAAACAAATCTTTAAAAACATTATTAAATAATGAAACTAGAATAATTTGGTACTTTCTATATAGTTCCTGCTCTAAAAGTGTGTGTGTGTGTGTGTGTGTGTGTGTGTGTGTGTGTGTGTGTGAGTTCGTGCAGGGGTACATGGATGATTATACCCACTTTATAGGTAGGAAACTGAAATGATGAATACCAAATCACCTTCCTGGGCAGTGGTCAAGCCTGGCCCAGAAATCAAGATGACGACAGCCAGGAATTCCAAAAGACTCAGATCAACAGAGTCAAAGTCGAACTTGGGCTGGAGAGTTTGGAACTTTCCTGAAGTAGCTTAGATCAGACCACGTTTACAATTTCTTGTTATCATAAAGTATGTGAAAATATATGGCTGTATTTAATATTTGTTCAGGGTGCTTGAAATGTTTTTCACTTGAAAGATATCTAAGTTTAAAAGGAGAAAAAGATCATGATTATTTAATCTCAAAGTGTAAGCTTACAGAGCTTTATAGAGGCAAATTTGTTAAATTTCCAGCAACCAAGAGTTCTAAGTCTTAGACAGTCTCATTGCCTTAGATGAATTGTTTTCTCATCTGTGGCTTGAATAGTTGAATTCACAAGAGGATGGTGGGTTTCTCACAATTGTACATTTGTCATAAAACATATATGGACACTGGGTACATGATATACATCTTATGAAACAGAAATTATAGATTAAACTTAATTTTTGATTAATTTAAGTAGCAAGATCTGTTTAGGAATGGGTGCTCTTTTAATAGTGTAGCTGAAGACTATTTGTGGGCATATAATATTGTGACAATTATCTTCCCTACTTGTAGATATCAAAGATATTAGGAAAATGGGCACTCGGCGCGTTACTTCCCAGAGAAATGTGCCATATCAAACACATATATAGATATATCTTCTATGTACTATAGCTTGTCTTTTCTATTGATCTGTGCCTAAGTGATGAGAAGCTGCCCTCGTTACAGTCAGTAGTTACTGGAAAAATTGTACCTAATCAATGAAGTCACACAGGTAAGTGATCAGCATGTATAAGTGAAGAATAATCTTCCACGTTACAAACAGAATAATTGAAATACTTGTTGTTAATAAGAATGTTCTAAGAAAAATAGCACGGGAGATCTTTCCATCTTCTGACATCTTCTTCGATTTCTTTCTTCAGAGACTTGAAGTTTTTCTCAAACAGGTCTTTCACTTGCTTGGTTAGAGTCACACCAAGGTACTTTATGTTATTAGTGGCTATTGTGAAGGGTGTTATTTCCCTAATTT
>REGO01000013.1:8736148-8765126 GCA_010120015.1 Rhombomys opimus | reverse complement strand
AAAAAAAAAAGAAAAAAGCCCTTCTTGACTGAATATCAAGAAAAGTTGAGAATCACAGGAGTAATAGTTCAGTTGAAATAAGGATGTGAACAATGGGCTCCTGTACAATTTAAAAATGGGTTAAGTTTAGTTCTACCCCTAAAAAGTCAAGGAAAGCCCGTGTGATATTTGGTACATCAATTCCAATTTCCCCCTGAGAAAGGGTGGCTTTTCCAGACAGGCAGGATTGCCAGGCAGAGTGATCCTCAGGCTGCCCGGGCAGCCAGCGCTTCTGCAGTGAGGCCTTTCTTGTACAAGCTCATTTTATTTTGTGTGTAGTATATTATAACAGCCTTTGGGGAATGTAAATATTATTTTGCCACATTGAATTACATATGCACCATATATAAGTGTAGTTTTAAAAAGATATACCCTACTAAAATATCACTGTTTAGAATGCTGAGTTTTACTCTACAAGGAATGCTTACTGAAGCCATTCTTATTATTGATCAGCAAGTTGCTCTCCCATTTGCTTCTTTAAGTATAATAATACAGAAAAAAAATCAAGGATTGCACTAACTTATAAATTGCTATTTTAGTAGTAATCCTAAAATAATTTTTTTCATTGCTTCTAAATCATGATTTCCTTATTATATTTGAAAATATGCAATGCAAACAGTATGGTTTTATTATTCAGTGTTAGTTCCTGTATTCTTTCATAAAAATAGAAACAAACACAAAACAATAGAAATGCTTAAACTTCTATGATGCCTTAGCAGATAAATATAAATAATGTATTTTTGTTCCACAGACACACCAGGCACTCAAAGTTTACACTAATTACCTGTAGTTCCGTTAATGTTCTGAGCCGCCTTCATCTCTGCTACCCAGACACACAACTCAGTTTCTTCAGCAGATATATTCAACAGCTTCTGTTCACACCTGACATCAATTTCCTTTGATGTTCACAGCCTAAATGAGAACACTACAGCAAGAGGCATTTGCCAAGCATCTAGGATGCCTTTAAAATGATGGCAGGTATTTTCCTCATTAAAGCAGCCATAACAGATAGTTAGATATGCTGCTGTCCCTCACCTTCCCACTAATTAATGACTATGATTGCAACCCAAATAAGATCAGGCAATTAAATGTGATAACATTTCAGAGGCAAAGAAAATATACAACAATCACAGAATAGCTCTTTGCCGATAAATAAAGTTGATCTTTGCAAAATTACCATATAAATGTACTATTCTATCAAAAAAATCACATAAATGAAGGAAAGTAATAATTTTACTTTTAATTGAAACATGAGTTACATATCCCATTGAATTAAAATGTTATGAGTTGGCTTATCAGGAGTTATTGTAAACAAGCTGTGTCGTCCTCTGCAGCAGGATACAGCGGTTGCCTGGCTCGCTCGAGCACGTCCTGAAAAGCACTTTGAGGAATATCTTCAGCTCATCTTAGCAACATATGTAAGTGCATTATTTCAGTAGCAGCAGATTTCTGAATAAGTCTAGACGGTAATGAAAGATTATGAAGGAAAATAAATGGTAAAAGACGTTGTTGAGCTTACCCTAGTTTACAAACACAGTGCCTCAAATATTTGCCAACTCTGGCAGGTGGGAGAGATGGCTCAGTGGCAAAGAGCACTGGCTGCTCTTCCAGAGAACTCAGGATCGATTCCCAGCTCCTAATGGCTCACAACCATCTGCATCTCCAGTTCCAAAGGAGCTAGCACCACCTTCTGGCTTCTATGGACGTCATGGGTGAGGTGCACAGACATACAAGCACACTAAACACATGAAATTAAAACAGAGGCTAAAAAGTTTCAGATAGAAAAAAAATATACTGGGAAAGCCAGCACTTCCAGAAATAAGATTGAACACATTATGAGGAAACCAAGCACTCAAAAAAAAAATCATGATTTTCTTGTTTTTTATTGCTGAGTAATATTCCATTGTGTAGATGTACCACAATTTCTGTATCCAGTCCTCCACTGAGGGGCATTGGGCTGTTTCCAGCTTCTGGCTATTACAAATAAAGCTGCTACAAACATGTTTGAGCAAATGTCCTTACTGTGTACTTGAGCCTCTTTTGGGTATATTCCTAGGAGAGGTATAGCTGGGAGGGAGGAAGCGCTGTTCCTTGTTGTCTGAGAAAGCGCCAGATTGATTTCCAGAGTGGTTTTACCAGTTCACATTCCCACCAGCAGTGGAGGAGGGTTCCCCTTTCTCCACATCCTCTCCTGCATGTGTTGTCACTTGAGTTTTTGATCTTAGCCATTCTGATGGATGTAAGGTGAAATCTTAAGGTCATTTTGATTTGCAACCCCTGCACAGATGTAGCCCATGGCAGTTCAGTATCCAAGTAGGTTCCATTGTAAGAGGAACAGGGACTGTCTCTGACATGAACTGATTGGCCTGCTCTTTAATTACCTCCCCATGAGGGGGAAGCAGCATTACCAGGCCACAGACAAAGACAATGCAGCCACTCCTGAGGAGACCTAATTGACTAGGATCAGAAGGAAGGAAAAGAAGACCTCCCCTATCAGTGGACTTGGGGAGGGGCATGCATGCAGTGGGTTGAGGAAGGGAGGGATTGGGATGGGAGGAGAGAGGGAACCACAGGAGGGATACAAAGTGAATAAAGTGTAATTAATAAAAAATTTTTAAAAATGTGAAAAAAATTTAGTATGCTGGGCTTCATTGGTAAATGAGAAACACAGTTAAATTCCTGAAAGGAAAAAAATATGGAAAACAAAGATACGTTTCTTATCATTGTTCCTGTTAGTATAAAAAGACTATTTTTGTGTCCAGAGAGTCTTCCGTTAACCGTGTGAACACAGATAGAGACAAGTAAGATGGTCAAGAATGACTGCATCAAAAAAAAAAAAAAAAATCAGCTCTACAGTATTGCTATATTGCTAAGAATTTTAAGTCTAGATACAATATGCAAAAAGCATGTACATCATATAACTACAATGTTCCTATTAGGGCCAGGGATTGTCTTCCTCTACCCTGGAGAAGGGACACGCTGGTCCTGAAAACACCCACATTTCCACTGCCCATCTCACTATCGGAGGTAAGGAAAATCCATTCCTCTCAGCATTTTATTCATCTCTCTCCCTTGAAATCTGGTTTGGATTAACCATAATGCTAGCATTAAGGAAAACACTTCATTTTATTGTTTCATCAATACAGGCTCCAATGTAGCTTTTAAAATGTTATAAAGACCTGCACATTGCAATAACAGCAATACCAATTAAAATAATCTGCCTACACCACTCACTGGGAAAAGGTGCAGGAAGAGCCTATGAGAAAGCATTTTCTCTTTACGGCCTTGCAGAAGTACTAAGTCTGAACCATTTCTAGGATTGAGCAAGCTCTGGGAATTGTTATGACTAGTGTCTGTGTGTGGTGGCTGTGACAGAGAGGTGGGAGTTTTCTCAGAACAGGAGAGAGAAGGGTTGTGCGAGGATGTGTGAGGGAATACCACCAGGCAGACATAAAGTCGTAATCCTGCACAGCACACACATTTGTACACGTGTAGCCACATGGGTGAGTCTGGTAAAGATCTGTGTTTTGTAAAGCAAGATTCCTTGCTTGTCGTATCCTCCTCCCTTGATCAGGCCCAGAGCAGTGCCCAGAGAGCTGTTACAACTCAGTTAGGTCCTGGAGGGGTCCATGTTTGCCCACAGGCGTGCTGGCTTTCCTTAGGGTGGGCTTCCTTTGTGTCATAGTAAGAATCGCCCAGGCCTTCTGAGGCTTGTGGCTGTGCCCTCTCTCTTCTGGTTCTGCACTCCCTCCTGTTCCTTTCTGCCCATAGAGTAGCTTTGAGCATTTTGCTCTCAGATGTATGTCAAGCTTGCAGTTATCTTAGGTTTATGTGAAAATTGTATGTTCTGTGGTCTGCTGGACTTAACAAGTCAGGCACGTTGGATCATATTCTCAAAGGATATCAGAATGTCACATTGTAAATAAAAGTCACTGAAATACGTATTTCTTAAAGAGGAAAATGCTCATTTTTATTGTAATTTGTCTCAGTTTTGTGAAATGTTCAACTCATGGTCAGTAAGTAATAGTTATTTACATCACCAAGAAATGATTAGGTTTCTGATTGATCCAGCAAATTTCAAAGAAACTGATTAGTTAACCTTGTCTAACTCATCCATGCTGTGTTTTCCAATAAAATATGATGTGTTTTGATTTTGAAACCACCAAAACCTGAGTTTCTTTAAAGGAATTGAGAATCGTATTACACAAATCCAGGGCATGGTGGGCATCAAACGAGATTAGAAAGTGTTAAAATGTGCAGAAGTCTGTTTACTTGGTTATGATTTCTTTCAAAAGTGAATGAAGAGATTTGAAAGATTTACAGTTGCTGACTTGTAGAGAAGTTAATTTTGGATGGGAAATAGAGTGACTTTGAGAACTTGCCTCAATAAAGTAAGAAGTTTCTATATGAAATAAAAATAATTATTTCTAATGTCAAGTGACAGAACCATAAACAATGGAGTGCATTTTCCCAGAATGTGATTGCAAATAAGTAACAAGTTAAATTCTGAATGGTTATTAGTATGGAAAGGAAGTAGTGGAAAAGGAAAAAAGGAAGAAGCTGGAATGCCGTGCACTTAAATTCCAGTTCTAGAACATTCTCTGGTACATAGATTGCATTGAGTGTAACACTTAATCTTTATGAATTTCAACATATTTGCCCTTAAGATGTGAAAATAAAAATTCCAATAAATTCTAAAATTTGTAACATAGGTAACAGAAACAGAACAGAAACAATCAGTTCCTAACAATAAGTTCACTACCTGGGGATGGGCAGAGTTCAGGGTGATGACAACGACACAGCTGGGCTGATCTAGAAGTCAGGGACCATGTCTGGGCTGTTCATGGTCTCTCTTCAAGTCAGCAGAGGCTGAGTGTGCAGTTATCGTTTTTGAGCCTGATTCTGAGATCCTGAGTAGGGAGAGCAAAAGTGATACTACAAACTGGAAGTCTAGCATTGCCTATCAGCCTGAAATCAAGCTCCGTGATCAAGGCCCCCTGCTCCGGGGTATGGCTTCAAGAGGGAAAATCAGTTGGATTTTGGAAATATGGCAAATTACTCTCTTTAGTGGCCCACAATGTATTGAAAACAGTTTTAGTTTTAAAAAAATCTTCATAGATGGAAGGTCAAGAGCCTTTTTCCAATTACCATTGTTTCTAAAGATTTGGCAAGCAAAGATGTTCACATACAATTTTGAGTCAAAGACATAATTGCCTAAGGGAATTTCCTTAATTCTTCTGGTAGCAATTAATCAAAATTATTTTAGAAACATATGTATGTTAACACTGAACAAAAGAAAGTAAAAGGTTTCCAGACTTGATTTTATTGCTTTTGTATTTTTTTTCTGTTTAAGTAGCTCTGCTTTTTCATTGCTGAATCATCACACTTAACACATTTCTATGCATGCACAATTCTAATCACAAATCCATACAAAGCAAGACTGACAAAAAGTCATAACTGTTAAAAAGTTCTTTTATAAAATGCTATGAGATTATTTAGGTTAGTAAAAAAAAAAAAAAACAACAACAACAAAAAAAAAAACAAAACTAGCAAGGATTGTTAAAAACTCCAGAAGGCTCCAATCAAAGTGTGAGACTGCGCTGTGATGGCAGATGGAAAAGGTAATGCATTTGGGAAGAAATCATTTAAACTTTTCATATACATTGGTAGGATGTGAATTAGCTGAACTTCTCCTGAAAAAAAAATAAGGGGTAATTATGGATGGAAGTATTCATTGAAGACATCTGCTCAGTCTTCAGAGGCAGTTAAAGCTAATAGACTGATGGGTATATTAATAAGGCAAGGGAAAATAGTACAGGAAATATTATGACATTATGCTATATAACTACTGATTGAATTTCAGTTTGGATGCTGTGTTAGCTTTTGGATCCTTAGCATTTTAAAGGATGCAGTGTTTACAAATTAAAGTTAAAGCAAACGAGAAAAAGAAGAAAAAAAGGCAACGAGAGCAGAGTAAACGCAAAGCCTCGGATCAGGCCAGGTAGGGGCAGATGCCCACCCTCCACCACACAGCTTTGTGGATGTGCAACTTTCCCCCAGATGTCATTTCCAGAAGCGTATGCACCTGCGAGCTTTGCATAGTATGCTCCCTGGTTATGTGACCCCACTGGAGGACCACACCCATTGGCCTCATTCGTGGTTGGCAGTATGTTCCATGTTATGTGACATGGATGCAACTGTGTGTGGAGTGTGACAGCTCCTTTCTCTACTGCTTAGAGCATAAAGTGCTGCCTGTCTGTGCAATGTCCTGCCAGTTCTTTGCTGCTTATTCTCCTGTTTCCAGCCTTCCAGAGAGTCTTTTGGTGGAAGCACAACAAAGAGACGTCACTAGAGAAAAGAGTGTTTAAATTGATACCAAGATGCATGTGGCAGTTACATACTTTCTATTCGTTATTTTCCTTATCTTCCTTGCTTATCACACTCAAAAATGCATTTTCTTGCACCAAAAGAGCCCTAAGCTCTACGCTGTGCACCTGACTTGAGTGTAGTAGCAGATCAAGAGGTAGCATAATGTGAAACTACCTAGATTCAGTATGGGCCTTGCCATGGTTCAGATATGTGACCTTGGGCAGTTCCTCGACTTAGTGCTTCTTAATTTCTACTCTTCAAGCTGGCAATAGTTATTTCTTGAGGACAAAGAACCATCCATATTATTTCATAGTGGCTGTGCTAATTTACATTTCCAGCATCAACTGATAAGAGTACTGCTTTCCATATGGTTTAGGATATAAAGAAAATAGTACTTTTTCTGTTTGGAAATGTATATATAAAATTATGTATATAATCTCTCTAAACCATATATATATGTGTATATATATATATATATATATATATATATATAATGGTTTTGTTGAAAAACATTATATCTTCTATGTTTCCTGTAGCACTATTTGTATTATCTAAAACACAGAATCAAAGTGTCCACTAATGATGAGCAGAGAAAAAAAATGGTTACTAATGTATACTAGATGACTATAAGGCCTTTAAAGAGAGAGAAATTCTGTCATTTACAGCAACGTGGCTTGATCTGGAGATCATGATATTGAGTGAAATGAGCCATTATAATAAATGCAATAGGCCAGGCACTGAGGGACAGGTCGCAGGTGATTTTGCACTCATGAATGGAATCTAAAAAGGGTTTAGCTTCCAGAATTGGGGAGCAGAATAATGGTCACTAGAGGTCAGGGACTATGAGGGATCAGGAAGTTTGGATGTAGATTGCTTAAGGAATGTCAGAGTCAGGTGGGAGGAGCAGTTGTTCATGTTTTACTGCAGAAAGGATAATAACCAACAACATTATATCAGCATATTGCTTAATACAAAAAAGAGACACAAGAGAGAGAGGACTCTTAAATGCTCTTATCACAAGTAAGTGGTGGTTCCTTGAGATGAAAAATAGTCTAAGCATCTTGAGTGGATGACACACACCATACAATATATCCAAATGTCATACTATTTTCATAAATTTATCCAAATATTATTTGTTAATAATTTTAAATGATAACATTGCCTAACTAACAATTATTTTAAGAATGGTACAGAGTAATATTCATGGAATTTTGCACATGATAATTTTTCTGTGTTAGATATTGTTTCATAGTACCAGATAAGTGGGAGGTTTAAAACAGAAAGGAAATTATCATATCACTTAATCAAAATAGAATGTTTGCTTGATGGGCAATTTAAGCTTCCGTATGCTCAATGTCAAGAGGTTATCCTAAATTGTAGTTTCCTGTGCTCTAACCCCCAAATTCCCATTAGAGGCACTCCACAATAGCCCTCAAGATCATTCTATTCTGAAGCCTAAAGGGGGTCTAATGTGTTCTTCTCTGGAATGTTCTCAACTAGTACCTACTGCTGGATTGATGCAGGTCCCAACCCTTCTCTCTAATATGTCACAGTGATGTGCACTGCAGGCTAGAAAGCAGTGCACAGCCCACATGTCTTTCTGGCTGGAAACCTGTCCCATTTCTTCAGGAACACACCACCAGCTGCGAATTCATAGCACCTTATCCAGAGCGGTGCTGAAGAACACACTGAGTGGCTTAAATTAACAAAGTTCTAGGTCTGACTTATACGATGAGCTCAATCACAAGGAAACCTCAAACAATAATGAAGACATCTCGAAACTACACCTCATGCACTAAAGTAAAAATATAGCCAAGTTCACTCTTCCTGGAGAGTGACTATTAAAAAGAGAGGATTTATAACTTTCTGAAAAGGTACCACAAGTTAGCACCAGAAGGGCAATATCTCCCTTTCTGAGCTGGGACCAGATGCTATGAAAGTATTTGATGTGGACTTGGCCAAAAGAGGAGACCAATGGGTGAAAAACGCTAGGGCTTTTTTGTTTGTTTGTTTCGTTTTTCAAAAGTTCGCTGTGGAAAAGAGATGATACAGAAATGGCTTACATTTCTACATGTTTTGTTTTGCGTAACAGTCTCCTTTTCTCAGAGTTAAGACTTGTTTCACATGACTTCGTAACTGGCAATAAGTAGCCATAAAGTTTCAATGCTTCTTACATGAAAGAAGGAAAGGAACACCTCAAATAAGCGTTTCATTGAATTCCCTTGTTCTTTGGCACAGATTCCACATTTTCAAGGAATATTCTTCTGGTCTTTAGTGAGTGTTAGACGAGATAAAAGAGAGGAGACATTGGTTCTTTTACAGCTGCTCAACATAGGCCCTTTATTGAAAATCACATTGAAGCTTCCCCATCTTCCATGGAGGGGCAATGATTTAAAAGATGCAGCTGCTGCTTCAGTGACAGAAATGGCACCTGGTTTCCAACTGGGCTTGGGGGTGAGCAGCTTGAGAAAGAGATCAGAACAGATAGAGCTGATATGGGGGTAGAAGTCCTTCTGCCATTGAAGTCAATGTCACCATCAAAGTCAGTGGAGGTGCTGGGCTTCAAGGTATCACACTTGGAAATTCAAAGGAATTTTGGGAAATGACATGCAGTATTATACTGAACTATCTTTTGAGTTAAAAATGTTTAACTGAATTAATGTTAGATGATTGAGAGGGATTTTTTTAAATCATGCAAATGAAAGAGGTACTTTTTCTCAGGGCAAAGAAATTCACATCCAGAGAAGCATTGCTAATCATTAGCATGAGGGAGGCATACTTCTGCCTAATCAAATGTCCATTAATACTGAGAATGTCTGTCCTTTCCATTGATTGCAGTTTAAAAAGGACCACATGAAAAGGTGGGCACAGAAGATAGAGATGCCTTCATTAGTCAACATGAATGGCATACTCTTCTTTTTAATGTTCTTTCCTTCTCCTTCTCCTTGGAGCTCAGTGAAAAGTGGCATGTGTAAACTCTCTCTGCAAAATGTAATTAGTAAGTTAGGAATAAATCATTCACATTTCCAGTTTAAAAACCCCCACTTCCCTGCATCTTCTTACCTCCTTGACAGCATTCCCGGGCATGGAGATAGATTAGACTTCCATTTGGTTTTGTTATTGTGCTGCTCATGACCTAAAAGGATGAAGAGAAGAAAATGGATGCCCTTCTGGGGTCAAGATTACTGAAGGGAAATGGTAATTTGGACATATCAGGAGTGATGGGACATAGGAGAGGGAAATTGACTACAGTTCAGAGCTTGGTCTGAATCCTTTTCTTGCTTGTTAACTGGTAACTGGTTGTTTGAATGGCAATATTTCCCATAGTCTCTGCCTTCTGAATCCTTGGTCCTCAACGTGTGGCACCATTTGGGGGTGGAGGATTAAGGGTGTGGCCTTGTTGGAGGAAGTTTGCTACTGGGGGTGAGCCTCATTGCTCCAAATCCTTGTTCCATTCCTAGTTTACTCTTTCTGCTTCCTGCTGTTGTTGGAGAGGTGAGCCCTCTGCTTTGAGGGTCCAGCTCAGCCACCATGTCTGCAGCATGCTGCCATGCTGTTTCTACCATTAAGGGCCCTAACTCTCTGGAGCTTTAAGCCCAAATAATTCTTCCTTCTGTAAGTTGCCTTGCTTATGATGTTTTATCGTGGCAATATGAAATAACTAATACACTACATTTGAGTGAGGTACAGGGTTTGTTCCCTCCAAGAAGTATTTACAGAAGCTCTATTGTCTGCTGGGCGCTGTTCTGTGATCTGGAATTCTTGAAGTCAGCAAAAGGCCTGGCTGTTTGCAAAAATGTTAGCAGAAACATTAGCTGACTCAAAGTTAATAATCTATCTTGTTGTAAATTTGTCCAGGCGGTGTTAGGATCCTTATTTTACACAAATATGGAATTAAGAAGAGATTCACAATATTCCCACAAAAACACAAGCGGTGAGAAGCATAGAAAGAACAATGACATGTTCTGTGTTTCAGCTGCTTTTATTCCAGCACGATAAGGAAACTCTGTTCCGTTGACTTCTTCAGCGTGGAGTGCAGCTGCTCTCCTGACAGCAAATCTTATTTTCTTCATACTTCAATGATATCCTCAATGGGCAAAGAACATAAAAGACAAATCAGCTGACCTCTCTTTTTCTCGTTTAGCACAAGGTTAGAGAGGGATAGAGAATAGGCTCCTACCCACTGATTTTATAATAAGGTGAATTCCTGTTTAAGGAAGCATCATATGCTCTCCTCAAGTCATTCATGTGTTCTTGTTGCTGTATTATATTTGCGTTCTCTCATTCTATGTTTCTATAACACATTTATGAAGTTATTACTAGCTTTTAAGACTCCAAATACTTAGTTCCTGGAAAATGATATTGGGATAAAAGAGTTGACAAGAACCCTGCCCTTAGGGAAAGGGAAACATATTAAAAGAACACTCAAAGAATTTATTTTCCCAGAGCTGAATACAGAATATCCTGTGAGATTCTAGAAGGCATGCTGGGGTGGAAATCCAGACGTGAGGGTTTGCTAACCACTGACAAAATAAGAAAGGAAAGGATCATGCCAATGTGGAATTTCCTATTGGTTTTCAAAACTTATGCATATGGGGAGGAGTGGCCTGGTCAACCCTGTTATAGGAAAACAAGTTTCGCTTGCATGGATACCAGAGGTGCCCTTTCTTGGCAGAACTGAGCACAAGAAAGAAAAGTGGTTGCAAACCGAGCTTCAAAGTCAATGAAATACTTCAATCTGTTTCAAAGGTGATCTTCAATCACAAAATAGGGTTTGTCCAAATTAAGTGATATTTGGGGTAAGGTATATTTATTGAAAATACAGTACAAAAAGTATCTGTAAAAAAGGAGGAGAAAACCTGCAGTGTTATAATGAACATACTGATTTGAAAGACTCATTGAGGCCATATCCATAACCAACAATATGAATAATAATTGGTCGAATCAAAATCACTCACGCATTAAATGAGAACATTTGTATCTCAGTACTGGAAGTAGAATATGCTTTTTATGTTAGAGATCTGAAATGCACAATCATGACATATCCATTAGCTAGACTAAACCTTTTCTGGGGCAAATACATTCTTAGTCAGCCTAGGTGAAAGAACCAGACAGCATTCTTTTAAAAATTGTGATGATTTTCTTGCATGTAAATATTGTTTATCTTACCATTGGTGAAGGGTATTTGTTTACAATCCATGCTGCTGTTTTATCGGGTCATACTGTTTCCCTTAATAGCTTTTGGAGTGTAGCTCTCAAAAATTCAAACCAACTGGTAATTTCAGGAATGAAGTTACTCTACACAGTGACTGGCAGTGCCCCAGGCCACTGGCAAAAGTCCCCTAATGAATGTGTGAGTACCATAAAATGTTATGACCATCATACAACCCCAGATGAACAGCAGAGCTCTGGAGAGCACCAAAAACATTCAGATCCTGCAGTAGGATGTGATTTCTTTAGATTATGAGTTGATCAGCAGTTCTCCCGCTTGGCCATTACTATTGTATGGGAATATGCAAAGGTTATCCTTTCTTGTCTTGTCAGAGATTTTCTTAAGGAGGGATCAATAAACATGTCAGGAAGTAGAAACACTTGAAAATGTCAGTTAAACCCATTCAAGGAGGCTTTCCTTCCGAGAAAACACAGATGATAGTCTATTAAGAAATATGTAGTTATTTTGATGTGCAAACAGTTTTCTTTTACTCTGGAATGGAGGCAGAAACTGCAAAAGGCAGTATGAGAATGTCCAATCCAAGAACCCTAAGCTATCTGGGAGAAGACTTTACTTTTATAGGAAATTTATTTTTGCAAAGGAATGTGCTAAACGTACAAAATACAGATGATCTTGATTGACTGATATGTTCTAAGAGATGACATTGTAGGAGATGATAAAGTTACAGTAGGGTAAGACCTGCTTTGCAGGAATTTATCACTGGCTCTGTAATTTATACTCTGCACTATTGAAAGGCAGTATAAGTTTTAGATTTATTAGAACAACTTTTGACAAATAAATAGGAAGTTAAAATATAAAGTGAAGCTGTATGTTGGGTATGAAGTGTCAATTTAAAATTACTGCTACATGTGTCAGATGGTTTCTAGCCTGGGGAACCTTTGGTCCTCTTCAGAGCATGCTGTTCCCCAGGCCCTATCATCACAGTCCACGCCTATAGGTGACCTAAGGCTAGGGTAAGTAAAAGAGATCAATATAATCAAAGGAGCTGATTATTTTGCATTTATTTTCATCAACTTTATGGTGGTTTAATTTATATTCAATACAATTTATTGAGGCTCCCACTGCCAAATATACGAATCTCAGTGTCCCTGCACAGGGAGGTTCACTAGACCGACACATCCCTGTGATCCCACCAAGGAACATGTGCCCTGCCTGTGTTTCTAGAGTCATTTCCACACTCCTCCCTTAGAAGACAGTAGACTCATTGCCAACTCTACCCACCCCTGAAAACCAAGACATGCCCCACTCCAGAGACTGATATTAAACCCACCCCAACAACTCCACGAAGCTCTGCCACCACTCGGAGGACTACATATCCACAGACCCATCACCTCCTGGCTCTCCATAGAGGGATTTTAATCTAGCGACATGGCAACTATGGCTGGAATACACACAAGCACGCATCTTTAGTTCTTCTGGCTGGAATATAGATATGCCTTTAATACATACGTTTAATCCCAAACAATGATGTTTAAATGAAGGGCAGACAAAGTGATGAATCAGAGAAAGATTTGACAGAATGAGCCAGAGATAGGATATGCCCAAATCTCACAAGAAAGAGGCTAGTTAAGAGCAGGACATAGAGAGAGCAGCGAATGAAGGCAGTTGAGTCCCATGCTGTTCAGTTGAGTTGTCAGGGCAGTCAATGCTATTCAGTTCATGAAATTTAGAAGCAGCTTTTCCAGCAGAGCAATTCAGTGAGAAGTGAGAGAAGCAAGATCAAATCAGTCAGCTAGGAGAGGAGATTTGAGCCATAAAATTTGAAATCTTGGTGCCTGAAACACTCTAGGCTTAGGAAAATTTCTAGAAACATTCTAAGCTTAGGTTAACAGGTGAAGGCTGTAAGCTGAAGCCTTCAAAGCCCAGGCTTGTAGAGGATTAGATTATATGGAGTTTAGAAGCTTCCAAGTATAGGCCTAGGGACAGTTAGATAGAAACACTCTGGGCTCATCTCATCTCATCTCCCTATCTGAGTAAATAGAAACAACATTTACAGCATAACTTTTCAGGTAGGGACCCCAGATTCACACAATCAATTCTCCTGTAAGTCCCCAGAAACTCCCCAAGAACCCTGAAGGTTGACTGTGAGAATCCTTTAACTCTACAGAAGTTCTGCTCTTGGGCTTCAAAACTTCATATAATGTAAGCAGAGTTAAGACTTCTTCTAAAACTTTGCTTTAATACCAACAGTGAGCTGCTCAAAGATTGAACCCTGAACCTAGTACAGGTCGTCAACTCCCTGAGAATTTGGGGTAACAAAAATAAATCTTAAAACACACAAAAGAGAAGAGGGACAGGTTTCCATATCATGGTTAAACAAAGCAATAAGTCTTTAACAAAAAAATGAATATTTCCATAGTAATGTCCCCAAAGGTGACTTAGATGTCATATAAGACAATGATTTCAAAATAACAATAATAAACACATTCAAAGAACTCAGAAAGGAAGTCAGTAAATGTCAGAACGAACACTACAAAACACAACCAACAAATGATTGAAAGAGAAAACAACTCAAAATATGAAAACAGGATAAAGTCCCTGAAAGATAGAGCCTCTGTAAAATAAATAAATAAATAAATAAATAAATAAATAAATAAATAAATAAATAACTTGAGATTTAAAATTCAGGAATTCAAACAATAAATTCAGAGGGAAGTGTCACCAATAGATTGGACCAAATGGAAAAGAGAATATCAGGTATTTAAGACCAGGTAGAAAAAATGGGTCACGTAGTCAAAGAAAATATCAAGTCCAAAGAAATCTGAAAAAACTCCAAAGAAAGATCATGCAGGAACTCTAGGATACTATAAGAAGATCAAACCTTCTTATAATAATTGTAAAAGAAGAAAAGATCCAGGTAAAAGGCTCAGAAACAAATTTTAATGAAATCATAGAAAAAATCTATAGCCTAAGCAGAAAAATGCTTATCAAACCCAAGAGACATATAGAACCATAAAAACAACTCACCATGTAAGAAAAATAGGCAAAATACTAAATACACAGAATAACAAAGGATATTGAATGAGGCAAGGAAGAAATATCAACTCACATACAAAGGAAGCCTATCAAAATAGCAGCAAATTTTTCTTTCAATCAGAGAACATGAAAACTTAAAGAGATCAGATTAACATTCTATGAATTATGAATGACCATGGATGCCAACTTGGACTATTTTGCCCAGCAAACTCTCAGTCATAACTGAGGAAGAAAAGAAACTTTTCATCATAAAAATATACTTAAGGGATTTATGATAACTAAGAAAACTCTACAGAAGACATTTGAAGAGATAGTTAGGTCTGAAGAGATGATTAAACACTTCGAAAAAAAGTACTGGGAACATATAAATAATTCCAGAACAATAAATCAAAAGAAGTCTGACCAAATGATGGGAATTAATGCATATTGTCCAACAAATGGTCTCTATTCCACAACAAGGAGACACAGAGTAACAAACTAGATTATAAAATAGGGTTCATTTGTTGTTGCCCCCAAGAAACACACCTCCTAGCCATTAGTAGACCTAACCTTTAGGTAAAGAAAAGGATCTTTTGAGCAAATGGAAGCAAGAAAGCAGCAGTTGCAGTTATTCTAATAGGTGGAAAACTGGTTTAAAATAAGACTATTCAGAAGAAATGAGAAATATTTCATGCTCATTAAAGGGAAAAATTCATCAGTAGGTTATTACAATCTTAAACAAATGTTCACCAAAGGAACACTCAGTTTCATAAAAGAAACTCCTTAAACTTAAAACATAGATTGATCCCAACAAAGTGATAGTAGGAGGTTTCAAAAACCCATAATCAACAATACATAGATCACACCTCAAAGAAAACACTAAATAGAAAAATGTTAAAGTTAAATCATGTCATAAATAAAATAAACCCAACTGATTATCTATAGAACATTCTACTCAATCACAAAATTATAGCTGTTCTTCTCAGTAGCTCATAGACTATTTCCAAAATGGATCACATAGTACAACATAAAGTAACTCTCAAGAAATACAAGATAATTGAAATTATATCTTATTTAATAACTATGGATCAAGGCTGGATATCAAAACAATAAAAAAGACAAAAAGCAGACAGATTTATGGAGCTAAATGATATATTATTCAGTTAAAATTAGGTGAAGGAAGAATAAAATTTAAAATTTCTAGAATTGATTAAAAATGAAAACATAACAAAACATCTTTGGGAAAAGATGAAAGTAATCATGAAAATAAAGTTTATTATAGCACTATGTATAAATGTATAAAATAATTTGGGAGATTTTAAATTAGGAACCTAATCATGTATCTGAAGGGTTTAGAAGAAAAAGTATAGTCAGCACTTCAAAATGGATAAAAGAAGAGACCATCAAAATCAAGCTAATATTAAACACAAACACAAAATAATCAAAGAGTTGACACTTGAAGAGTTTATCAAGATTGATAAGCTGTTAGCTAAAATAACCAAAAGAAACTGTGATAAACCAAATCAATACAATTAGAGATGACAAGAGAAACAGTATAACAGATACTGAGGAAATTAAGAAAACCATTAACAATACAATTTAAAAATTTGTGTGCTACCAAAAAAAAAAAAAGGTGAATTTAGAGTTGTACAAGCTACCAAAGTCAGAAAAAGATGAACTGAATAATCTAAATGGACCCTATTTTATCCTATCAGGTAGAAGCTGTGATGAAAAATGTTCCAGCTACCCCTGCACAGATGTAGTTCTTGGCAGCTCAGTTTCCAAGTGGGTTCCCTAGTAAGGGGAACAGGGGCTGTCTCTGACATGTATTCAGTGTCTGGCTCTTTGATGACCTCCCCCTGAGGGGGGTGTAGCCTAGCCAGGCAACAGAGGAAGATGATCTAGCCAGCTTTGATGAGTCCTCATAGGCTAGGGTCAGATGGAAGGGGAGGAGGTCCTACCCTATCAGTGGACTGTGAGAGGGACATCGCAGGTGAAAAGGGAGGGAGGGCGAGTTGGGAGGAGGAGAGGAAGGGGGCTACAGCTCGGATACAAAGTGAATAAATTATAATAAATAAAAAATTTAAAAGGAAAAACAACAACAAACAAAATGTTCCAACTAAAATAAATACTAGGATCAAAAGCATTTAATACAGAATTCTATCAGACCTTTGAAGAAAAACTACCACCAAAATTCTCAAATTATTCCTCAGAATACGAGAGTGAAGTTTCTAAATTCATTTTATGAAGTCAGTATTTCCCTGATAACAAAAAAAAATTCATCAAAAATAAAATTATAGGGCAATGTATATGGTGAACATAGATGAAAAACTCAACAAAGTACTTGAAGACCATTCCAAGAACACATAAAAAAAAATGTCCCTCATGGTCAAGCAACTGTATGCCAGAGACTCTGTGATGGTTAAACATATGTAAATAAATAAACACAATTCATCATATAAATAGATGCAAGGACAGAAAGCACAAGATTGTTTCATTAGATACAGAAAAGGTCTTTGACAAAATCCAGTATCCATCCATGATAAAAGTCCTGGAGAGAATAAGGATAAGGTGGACATATCAGTATAATAAAGGTAATATGCAGGAAGGCCACAAGTTGCACCACACTAAACGGAGAAAAACTCAAGACATTTCTACAGAAATGAGAAATAGAACAAAGATGTCAATTTTCCATGCTCTTGTTCAACATAGTCTTATCTAAGACAAGGGGAGAAGAAAAAGAGGCACTCCTAGTAAAGGATGAAATCAAACCATCTTATTTCTAGATGATACAAGTGTATACATAGGACACCACCAGAAAACTCTTACATCTGATTAAAAAACACCAAAAAAGTAAAAGGATACAAAATTAACACAAAAATCAGTAGTTTCTTCTATATAAATAACACATAAATTAAAAAAGACAATACAACTTACTGTCAACTAAAATAAGTGTGATGGAAGAGATGTAATCAAAGAAGTGAAAGATTATATAATAAAAACTTAAGACACCGAATCTATGGAGGTTAGGAAATTATTAACAGGAAATGGGGAGGAGCTTTCAAAATACAACAGGAAAAGTTAAACTGGAGTTGGGGAGCAAAAGGTAAGAGGTGGGAGTATGGGGAGGGACAAGTAGCATTAAAACCTTTCAAAAAGACATATGGAAACTTACCACTGAAGAAGCTCTACACACTGAGAGAGAAGGGGGAGAGAGAGAGCTATAATGGGGTTACCCTATAATAAGCCAACAATAACTCTATTCAGAGACTAACAAAGAAAAAGCCAGTGCCAGGAATGTGCTACTTCTTTTAGAGTGGCTGTCCAGTGAGGTCCTGCAGACCCTCAAAACATCTGTTGCTGTCACTCTTCATTATAACCTATAACTTAAGAGCGAGAACTGATTACTGAACACACTGTATACCTGAGTCACAGAATGTTAAGAAACCAAGTTGACCTAGAATCTTCATCATTTTTTGGATTCCTTTCATAGTTCTGAAAAAAATGCCATGCAAGAACTGGAGAAGAAAAGTAATCATCACGTATACCCAGCTTTGAACCCTGAGAGATACAACAATGACTGGCTTGGCAAGACATGCCCACACATTTACCTGTGGTGTAAGTAACACAGGAGTAGCCAACCACTTCTTCATTAGATTTACATACTGTGAGATGAAACCCACACCTAGCACCATAATCAGGCAAACATAATGCTAGACAAGCCATAGGACCCAGGGAAGTTCTTAATACTGTGTGCTGCTAAATGGTGTTGAGCCGACGCTTAGTGAATTATTCTTATTCCTATAGATCAGTGCATCTCTCAGTTCTCATCTGAGAAGATTCTATTTTCCATAATTAACACAAAGGGACAGTTGGGAAAGTCGTCCTGGCAGAGAACAATTGACAACAGGATATTCTGTTCTCTTCCAAAGCTCAGGGATCACTTATTACTGTTAACACCAATAAGCTTATTGGTTCCTTTCATGAAATTGTTGACGTATGTTGGTTTGTCATTGGCACTTAAGAGGAGGGGCAGATGCATTATACTCTTCAAATGGAGGAACTCTAACAACATCCGTGCTGTCTGGGGTTTGTCAGCGTGACAAACCTAGCCGTACCCGGGAAGAGGGACTTGACTGAGAAAGCGCCTGCAGGAGACTGGTGAGTGGGCAAGCCTATGTGATGTCTTCTTAGTTAGTGACTGATGTGGAAATGCACATCCTACTCATTTGTGTGGTGCCCCTGGGCAGGTGTCTTCACTTGTGTAAGAACACAGGCTGAACAAGCCACGAGGAGCGAGCCAGTCAGCCAGAGGCTGTTCTTTCACAGCCTCTACTTCAGCTTCTCTCTCTAAGTTCCTGCCTTGAATTCCTGACATGGTTTCCTTCATTGACAGAGCATGACTTGAGAGCTGTATGCTGAAATAGACCCTTTCCTCCCCAAACTGCTTTTGTTCATGTTTTGTTTGTTTGTTTGTTTTATCACAGCAGTGGTAACCCTGACTGAGATAACAGGTGTGGCCTAGGGAGCTTTGCAATTGCATAATATTAGATAGCCAAACAAAAGCGCTTGTAGCTTCCTAATTTTTGAATGTTTGTAAGGCAAGCAAGAAGAAAAGAACTCAAATGTTCTTGGCCTGTATATCTCCCTTCCTTTGTAGATAAAAATAAACAAATAACACCACTAATTACACAAAAACCTGACAGATCTATTTATACATTTGCTATGTGTTTAGGTGCAAAGGATATTTGCACAGAGTGCAGTGGGTCCAGGAGAGCACAGTAGCAGTCTGTGCAGATACAGGGACAAGAAAACACCAAAGCATCCTGATCAAAACTATCATGCCTGTGCTTTGTTCTCTGGAGAGACTGCCTCCTCGAGAGCAACGTCCACAAAAAAAACTCAGATTACATGAGTTTGGATCATATTTTGAGTGTTAAAACAAACTCAATTTAAAAACTCTTTGGGGGCTGGAGAGACTGCTCAGTGGTTAAGAGCACTGGCTGCCCTTGCCACACTCCTATGCTAACTCGACATGGTCTGCAACTCCAGTCCCAGGGGATCCAATGCCCTCTTCTGGATTCTGTGGGTACTGCACACACACAAAGACACATTTGGGCACTTGAGACACATAAAATAAAAATAACTACAAAAATCTATCAACATTTTTCAAGAAGAACTTATCCAATTTTTAGAATGAAATGGTTAAATTGCCTTTTTTCTCTTTCAGTTTTGCTTAGGGAAGATTTTGCACTAGTTTGGTGGTAGTGGTGTGTGTGTGTGTGTGTGTGTGTGTGTGTGTGTGTGTGTGTGATATGGAAGTTTGTTCACGCCTGTGCACATGTACAAGTAGAAGTAACTGTCATGGGTTTCCTGTAGTTATTCTCCTCCTCTTTTTGGATCCAGGGTCTTGGGTTCTCTCCCTGAACCGCAGGTCACTGTGTCCGCTCGCTGGCTGGCCACTGAGCTCTCAGGTTGTTTCTGCCTCTGCAGTGCCGCAGTTAGAGATGCATGCCGCCCTGGGTCCTGGAGATCTGAACTCAGCTCCTCACAGGCCACAGTGAGGGCTGCACTCACTGAGTCATATCTCCCTCCCTGCACTCATTTCAATTAATCAGCCAATTAATTTTACTTTCTGCTCACACTAATAGCGTTACCAGAAACACACCTTCGACAGGCAGAGAAGTGCCATGATTGGGGACTGACTCTTTAAAACTGGAAGCAAGCACCTGACTAAATAATTCCTTTTATAAAGTTGCCTTGGCCATGGGGTAGTTTTACAGTAACTAAGACAGCATCATGGTGAAGAATCCCCTCTGATAAGTGTTTCAAGAAACAGGGTCCTCCACAAGCAAGAAGGCTTTAAGGCTAACTAAGGAGTTTCACAAAGAGATGCAAGACCTGAATGACTCAGGGAAATAGCATGTGTTTGTGAAGAAAATAAGTAAATTAGATATGGGTGGAGGACTGTGTGCTTGTGTGTTTATGTGTGTGTTTGTGCATGTGCATGTATGTGTGTGTGTGCTTGCATGTGTCGTAGGATGTCAGTGGAGAGTAGGAAGGGTGCAGAGATAAGGCTGTGGGTGGGGAGTCAGGTGTGAATGAGAATATGTGGCACAAACAAAACAAAACAAAACAAAACCAGAAGATGTCCAGGTGTAACGAGAGGCAAGGGATGGAGGACGGACCTAGAGTGAAGTGTCCCATGAGTGATAGCCAAAAGCTTTCGTCTATCCTCCTCTGAGTTGCAGTTGTCTGCTCTTGATGCTCCAGGGACTTCTGGTGCAGAGCATCACAAGACTGTGCAGGCCACCCAGAAACTGTCTGGAAAGTCAATGTCATGATGACAAAAGGACAGTTCCACCTACCAAAGGCTACTCTTGCCGTCTGATGGTGTCAGGCTCTCGAGGACACAAACGATCTCAGTGAGCCTCCTTCTCAAGTAGCTCACAGAATCTTCTCTTTCCCAGATAAAAGTCCAGTCATTTCATTTATCCTTGTGTGTGGTGTGGACATGTGCGTGCGTGAGCATGTGGAGGCCAGAGGAGAATGTGGAGTGCCCTGTCTATTCCCCTGAACCTGGAGCCTCTCATGTTTCAGCAAGGCAGCTGGCCAGAAAGATCACAGGATCATTGCTTGATTTCACCGCCTTCACCAGTGGGGTTAAAGGCACACACAGCCAAGCTTTGATTTCACATGGGGACCAGGGACCCAAACTCAGGTCCTCACACTTGCACAGTAATCACACTTAGCCTTTGAGCCACCTGCCAAAACCACATTTGTTTTTGACACACACTGGAGATTTCAAGGGTCCTGTTTATTCATGCCTGAGTAAAAACCCCATATGTCCTCCATTTGTTACCCCATGCCCCATGCCCCCGGGTCCACGTCTATTTGACTTTGAGGAGGGATGTCTTTTGAATTTCAGAATAGAGATATTTTGGTGGCATGGTTCAGGCAGAAGGGAGCCTAGGAAAGAAAACACCAATACACCATAGAGAAACTGCAGTATCTTCTCTTAGAATTTTTCTTACTTCTCCTTTTCCTCCTCCTCCCTCCTCTTTCCCTGTCCTCCTCCTTTTCTTTTTTCTTGCTTAAGTCTTCTATTCTTCCATTGTTTTCTCTTTCGTGCAAAAAGAGAACAGACTGCTTAAGAGATAATTCATGAACTCTCTTCAACATTTTGGAATCACACATCCCTCAGAAAACATAAAAACTATTACATTTCTGCCAAGAAAAATGTATATATACACAATACTTTATAAATAAAGTTGAGAGAATTCACAGTCCATTTATAATCCTTGCATTAAATATGAAGCTTTCCCTTTATAAGCAGTTAAGAATCTCTGTTGGTGAATTTTAGGAATTGCATGTTTGGTTGGGTAGATGGCTGTAGATGGATAGGGGATGGGCAGCAAAAGGATTAGAGCTTGTGTGTGTCAGGAGGGATTATTCACTTGAACAGAAAAAATCTACTTTAGATTTAGGGAGAATTTTACATACTAATTTTGCTAAATTATAAAAAATTATATGTAATCTTTCCTGAATTTCAAATCATTTATATTTATTTTATTTCATGTGATAATTTTGGCATATTCATTTTTTTATAAAGAATATAATTTTTTCCACTTCTCTATATAAAACAGTACAAATGGGTTTTAGCTTAGTGGACTGGGCACATTCTTCTACTCGGTAAGTGCTGGTTGAGCACTTCCTTGGAGCCAGGCATTGGTCTATATCATAGACTACATAGAAGGGTGCATGGAGTCATGTGCAAAGCTCAGGGCCTTCACGGAGAGGACAGGCAAAGAAGCAGGAGTGACATAGCCAGGTCCTCCGTGCCACGTCCTATGTGTGGTGAGCCCTGTGGAAAGTGAAGCTGCCTCAGAGGTGTCACTTTCTTACTTTTTCTGTGGCAACAACACAGATTTAGTATTAAACCTTCATACTAACAATTTATTTAGATGTCCACACTTGCTTCATTTCTTTTATCTTTACCTAAATCCCATGAGTTAGGAGAGCGGGATCTGGGTAAATTAGACCTGGGATCAGGTCTGGGCACTGGATCATGACAGCTACTGATGGTTCCTTGTAGGCTGAGTCATCTATTGGAGACACTGGTTTGCCATAAACAGAGGATAAGCTAAATGGCTTGAAATTACTCAGGAAACACCTTATCTAAAACCATTAAGTAACATGTATAAATGCCAGTTACTATTTTCAGTTTTGTAAGTGTTGTGGTTTTAAACTGTTGAATATTTAGTTTGATTGGAAACCTGTGAAAAGACCATCCAAATCCCTACATTGAACAGAAAAAAAAAGAGAGAAGAAGAAGCAAGATAAAGACAAAGCTTTAATCAGTAAAATAAAATAGTTGTCAGGTATTGAATATTCAGCATCTTTTTGGAAGATACTATTGTGTGTAATGTAAGTTAAGCTCAGGATAACAGTTATAAAACTATCAGTAGAAAATTGGCAAATGTAAAGCCCAAGAGAAAGTAGACAATTTTTCTTTTAAAGATCAACATCTGGGGCTTCCACTTTCAACTGAGATGGGGGTTACAGACATCAGCTCTTTCCTTGAGACAAATGAAAAAACAAGATTAAAGGTATTGAAAAAAATAATCAGACCATCGACATCAGACAGCACAGGAGAGCAGTTCCTGAGGGGAGGGACAGAGATGAGCAGGTGTGAATCTGCAACTCCTGGTGCTCAGAGAACACTTCGAGACGGTAATGTTGTAAAGGAAGGATGTAGGCAGAATCCAAGAGGCTCCCTCGAAGGATGAGGCCAAGCTGAAAGGTCAGAAAAGTGAAAACAGCCAGAGTTCACAAGGCCCAGCAGTTAATGTGAGTAAGCTATGTAGATAGGAGTTAAAAATATCTGACATCATTAGAAGAACAGCTTCCAAAGTTCATGTTTCTGGGAAAAATGTAGTGACATTAGTAAGAATCAAAGAATGGTACACTGGAACTTCAGCAATGGAGTATATTTAACTGTAAATGAAAGAGCTTTCCCCATGTCAATCAAAGCAAACCCCTGAACATTCAAAGATTTCCAAATAATTCACTGAAAACAAAAACAAAGAACAAATACCATTGCTGTCATATAAAAGCTTCCAGTGTGAAACCAAGTAAATTTACCACTGTTAGGTGCCCAGCTCAAAATTATAAAAAATTCAGAGCTGAGTAATAATAATCTATGAGTGATGAGTAAAAGAATCAATAGAAACACAACCAGGGAAGGCTCAGGTAATAGAATTAGAAGAAAATACACAAAAATTATCACCATTATATTCTGCACATTGTATCTTAGAGAAATGGAAGATATAATTGTTACTTTTCTTATAGCTTTGGCAAAATTTCTGACAATATTACCTTTAGGAAGGAGGAGTTGATATTGGTTAACAGTTTGCCAGTCCAGCATGGCAGGAAGGTACAGTGATAATAACAGGAGGAGGCTGCTGACCTCGTATCTACAGAGAGACAGATGGACATTGGTATGTTAACTCTCCCTTTCTTTAGTCTGGGACTCCAGCTCATCCAATGACTTTACTCGTGATGAGTGTGAATCTTCTCTATTCATTTAAACCTTTCTGACAGCTTCCTAGATACACAAGCTGGCTGATTTTTAAACAGAGTCAAGTTGCTAAGGAAGATGAACCACCCTTGAAGATTCACAAAAGATTGAAAACAAATTCCTAGAGAAAAAAAAATGTCTGCTATTAGAAGTAGAATAGTTGGATGATTTATTTTATGGGCAAGATTTACAGCACACACCATACTTTCCCTTAGTAACCAAATATAGATAAAAGTGGAAGGAAAATAAGAAACAGTTGCAGGGTTGTGGTAAGTTCCTTTGTGGGGCTTTTTTTTTCTCATTGGGACCTCGTCTAGTGTTACCTATCTGTATCTGAGCATACCTGTGTCTGTGCATATGCCACATGTCAAGAGAGAGTCCAGCATGTGCAACAGTATTATATGGGATTGTTTGCCCTTAACATGCATTTGAGCTGGATGTGTAGGGCCTAACCCTGAACAGCACAAAAGGAACTTGAAAAGATAAACCAAGGCTACCATTTAGGTTCTAGAAGGGCCACTGGGGAGCAAGCACACAGACAGGTCTATAAAACAATGTCTTAGAAGATTTTGACTAATTGGACAATGCTACTAAGTAGTTGATTTGGAATCTCCATATTGCAATTCAACATGTTCATGAATTGCTAAAAAAAAAAAAAAAAAAAAAAAGTCAACATTTACCATTTACCAAATGCTTAAGAAAGACAGCATTCCCTACTGTTACACTTAAGATGTCTAGGTATAATACAGTCTTTTACGACAAACAGAGGGAAAGACTCCTCAGTTTGTGGGGATACATGCTTGCATTGGAACGATGCATGCTGGAGTAAGTCTTGACTCTAAGAATGCAAAACAGCAAGTACAAAGAAAAATAAAGCAAAGCACAAGCAAGAACACATACTATTTGGAGGGGAACATGTTGGGGGAGTGGAGGAAGAAAATGAGGGGTTATTGACATGATCAAATTTTATTGTGTCCACGCATGTTTAAAAATTTTATAAATATATAAAAAAGATACAAAATATTTATGTAAAAATAGCAACGGTACATGTTAATACTTAAACCAATCACTAAAATTAGTAAGAAAAAAAGCATAAATCAGCATGTCAATTGAAATGGAAGGCTGAAATCTGTCACATTGGACCAGGGCTTGAGCTCAGTAGCAGACTTCCAGCATCTTTAAGACCCTCAGTTCAATCCCCAGTAAAAAAAAAATAAACAACAACAAAACCCCAAACTCAAATGAATACATTTATTATATTCATACTCCAAAAGAAAGAAAAAAGAAATAGCATAGAAATTAGATAAAACAAGGTATAATTTCAAAAGCAAATCTTAACGTTGAACGTGAAGACGGCATGACCCATAATTTTAGATATTTAAGCATTAACTGACAGAAACTGAAGCATGATCTGTATTTGTCAGAGCTGCCGATAAAAACTGATAGAAATCAATAATTAATTAATCAATGCCTCTGGTTTATTTGACTATGAAGGTTGACATAAGCCAATATGTGTAGGTAACAATGTCAGACAGCTGGGTAATCAAGTGCTTTCATGATCTGTTTACAATTTGAAGTGAAAAGGGCTGAGAAACCAAGAAATGAGATGCAGTAGACCAGTGCAAAAGCAAGAAAGCTTGAGTTAGGGACATCGCATAGGGGTGCACTCCCAGAATGTGACAGAGGACTGAGTCTTAGGGAAACCTTGTCTCAAACAAACCAACAAGAGAGCAAAGAAAAGCCCATCCCCTGGGCTTGAGAGAAAGCAAAATTCAACAATTTATTTCAAATGCGATGTTGTAAACTGAATCCAAAATCTGAGTAACAATGTCAGGCCCACAGCTGTCTGTGGTCTACCTGTAATGAGTGATTCTATCCAACACAATCGAGCCATGTTACACTGGGCTGATGACCACAATACAGTGACTGTAAGGAAGTTCAGTACTGCTCCTTAAGTCACAGAGTTATCATTCAGAGATGAAAACCGAGAAGGAGACACTGAACCTCTCCTTCTCAGCTGTGCACAGAAGATAACCTCTCACAACAGCAAGACATTCTTCTCATGTGCACACTGAACCTTTCTCAGGAGGGGCCTAGGTTAGCCTACAAAACAAGTCTTAGGAAGCCTGCCATGAAAGCCTGCCAAATATCACTTCTGCCCAGAGTAGCATAAAGTTAGGAATCAATAAATTCAGAAACGGATGGAAATTAAGCAACACTCTCCCAGATAACTGATAATCAAAGAAGAAGTTAGAGAAGAGCTTTTAAAATATTGAGTCAGATGAAAATAGATTTACAGTACACTAAAATGATGTGTTGGGGACAGCAAAAGCAGATCTAACAAGAATGTCTGAAAGGAAAAAAAATACCTACATTAAGAATAATGTGAGTTCCCACGTCACTGGAAAAGAACAAACTCAGGTGGCAGTTTTACAAATATCTAAAATCAATAGAAAAGATCAACCAATAGAAAATCAATAGAAAAGTCATGTGGGACTTTTTAAAAATGATAAATAAAATCCTTGTTTTAACTACCTGATGTAACACAAAGAGAGCCACTGAATAAAAATAAATATATAAAAATAAAACTAGCACAAGTCTGGAAATTATGGGAGAAAATCATTTTATACTTAAGGGTTGAAGGAACTAGTGGAGTCAGTATTTACTAGACCCATGAAGTAATGAAGAAACTGAGACCAGTAACAAGAAAAGATACTGAATCAGGAGTCTTTTCAACCCTTAGAGAAAAGCCCTGGCCCCACTGTAGAAAACAGAGGCTTCTGGGGCTGTTTCTCAAACAGACACACAGTCCAAGGGGACAGCACTCAGCCCAGAGAAAAATGTTCACAGTGAATTGCTCTTTAAAATGTTAGGAACACATAATTTTAAAAAAACAGTCCCTTTTATAATTTATTGATGAATTCAATAAATTTGGAAAAATTCTCTGGCAGAAGAATTAATTTGGTCATTTCTTAGCCACTGTGTAAAAATTAACTCAAAATGGATTCAAGAATTGAGATTATTAAAAATACAAAAGAACAGATCCTGGAAAAAGGCTACCAGCCTTGATTTTGATGAAGCATGTTTTGATTGGTCCTTGGAACACAGGGAACAAAAGCAGAAATAGATGTGTAGCAGTTTAGTGAAGACACAGTTTACGGAATAGGAGAAAATACTCAGTGACCTAAGAGCAGAAAACAAGTGAACTGTATTTAAAAAGTTGCAAGTCTGCAGTAGGCATTTATTCTAGTTGTTGACCCACACAGCATGGAAATCCATCCTTACGTAACAACTGACATGAGGGGGTTAGGAGAGATAGCTGCTTTTGGAGAGGACCCAAGTTTGATTCCGAGGACTTTTACTGGGCTGATTACAACCACATGTACTCAAGCTCCCAGAGAGGTAATAGCCACCTCTGGACCTGCTGGCCATTTTCTTCATGTGTATATACCCTCACACAAACACACATGCACACATGACTAACATAACTTCAAAAACTGGCATAAATAATTAAAGGATCTTTATTTAGGACAGAAACTGGAAACAAAAAAAAAAAATATGTCCTTCAAGGGTCAGTAGGATGAATAAACAAGTTATAAGTTCTTGAGAGTGGATTACATCCAGCTAAAGAAGCTAGAGTCAAACTATGCGAATTCTTTATGCCATTCTACAAAAGTAAAACATACAATTCTAAAAGAACAATTCTAATTTGACCACCGAGAAGACTATGAATACCTTGTCTGAACATTTACTTCAAATAGATACACTAGTATTCTGAGGGCAGATTTCATTGATATTCCCGATGGGTGGAGCAACAACTGAATTTTCAGTGTTTCAACACAGGAGCCAACATGGTCCCAAACCCTGGAATGCCTTTCTGAGCATTATAGAAAGCGAAGTTAATCTCTTAAGTGAGAAGAGGCATCTGCAAGATCTCTTGTTATCCCACACGTCATCAGAATAACTGACTCTCCCTCACATCTGAAATGAAAGGTCATTTCTTTCACTCTTTATGCTTATTAAATATGGTCTCATTTGTTGAGCACAATGATTAAAACAGCTAGAAGAATTTTTTTGTAGCCATCAGTCGTGTTGGCTTCGAGAGTATGCACACCTGCTTTGTATGTGACCCTTTAGTGATCATTGAAGGATGGCTGTTTTCCATCCTCAGGACATTGGCTCAGTCATTTCTAAATATGTCCATTGGAATCATTTGGAATTTTTTTTTAAATTTAAAAGCCCAGACCATATTTGAGACTAAATTAGAATCTTTAAACTTGGAACAGAGGCAAGATTATTTTTGAAGGTTTAATTTTCATGGTTGAGTCTAGCAAGTTTGGAGGCTCCTAGTACAGATTTGAAGATAATGTATTACTATTAAATATGAATTATTTATAGAAAAGGATAGGCACTCTGAGAAAATAAAAAAAAGGGAAACTGAAATGGAATTTCTAATCCAAAATCAGAAAGACCTATAAGAGCTTGGGATATAATCAATCCCTTTAGTATCAGAAAAAAATTTAAGTGAATATTTTAAATTATTTTTTCATAATTTTATAAACACAGACAAATACCAAAATAAACTTCAATCATGTTCTCTTGTTATTCTCTATTCCCCTCTCCTCCCAATGACTCTCTCCTTTATCACTACAAGTTTCATTCCTATTTCCATGTATTTCCTTCCTCTTCCTCTTCTTCTTCCTCCTCCTCCTCCCCTTCTCCTTCTCCTTCTCCTTCTCCTTCTCCTTCTCCTTCTCCTTCTCCTTCTCCTTCTCCTTCTCCTTCTCCTTCTCCTTCTCCTT